>JANBPO010002302.1:9723562-9800192 GCA_024336825.1 Amorphophallus titanum
CCCCGGACAACACTCCACCCACACACCCCCCCCCCCCCCCCCCCCCCCCCCGCCCCCGCGCGCCAACCCCACCCCGCGGGGGGGGGGGGAAAATAGATCCTCTCAGAAACAATGCCCAATTTAAAACTAATCTGATCACTTAATGAAACGCAGAGTAATGGAACACTAATGTTCCCTAATGGGATGTACTGAACCAGAATCAGGTAGTCCTTCACAAGAGATAATCATAGCACACAGTGTATAAGATGGCTTATGCCAAGCCTGGATGGGACACTTAGTGGGTGGGTGTGATCAACTCAAAGTGTGCATGTGCAGTGTAAGAACATTTCAAAATGTGTGTAAATCTGAAGCACGCAAGTCCCTGTAAATGAGGATAGAAGAAAGGGATCAAATACACAAGCACAAACCACTGCACAAGGATTTTTAAGGTGGTTCAGTTTGTAAACCCACAGACCTACGTCCACTTCTCACCAAATCCAGTGAGGCTTTACCACGCTGCAATTGCAGTAACGGGGACAAGTCCCCTACAACCGCTGATACACAGCTTGACCGCTGATTCACAACTTCCACACGAGGACACAGTCCTCATTGCTGATTCATGGATCATCATTGATTCATAGCTTCCCACTGATTCACAGCATCCATACGGGGATGAGCCCCATGGAAGGAAAACAAAACACAATGCAAAGATGCAGCAAAACATGGAGACAACTCCCCACAGACACACATGGATGCACATCAGTCAAAGACGGCTCTAGTCTCTAAAACAGAGCACCAAACACAAGTTGTCAATAAAGCACAACACACTGAAATACAGTTTTGAAGTTTTCAAAAGAAAAACATTAGACGAGATGAGAGAAACCAAATGTAGCTTCAGAATAAAGTCTTGAAGCTGTAATGGTAGATCTGAAGTCAGATCTGAAGATTGCTCTTCAAGCTCAAGCCACCTACAAGGTTGTTCTCTCTAAAGGCTCAAGGCTATCTTATCTCTCTTTTTAGCACTGGACTGGGTTGGACCAGGTGTTGGGTTGCTCACTCTCTTCTTTTTCTTCCTCACAGATTTTCTACAGAAAGGCTCAGGCTAGCTTCACTCTTTCCCTCTCTATCCTTCTCCAAGGGCAGCAACAGGCTTGGGCAGAGCCAAAGAGGTGTTAGGCGCTAAGGGAGGTAATGAGATATGAGGTGGTTCAAAAATGGGAGAAGATGGCGGAGTTGGCGGCAAAGCTCTAGCCTGTCATAGTTCAAATTCATAAAAGGATTCCTGATCGAGAAAAGCATCAAAGGAGAGAATGGGAAGTCCTTACTGCTCTCTATCATAATAGACGTGAACATACACTTCCAAAATTTAGGCACCCGAGCAACAATATCTGCAGAGGGTCAGAATGAAAACTGGAGGCACCATTTAGCAAAGGGTATTAAAGGTTGATTCTGGGCGATATGTTGGGCCATTTTCTGATGATAGATGGGTTCATCCACATAGCATCGTCACCATTCTAGAAGGGGATATTGGCAAGAGGCAAATCAAACATGTGAAAGAACTTGGATAGAGATGTGTCATTGATGGACAAATTTATGAAGAAAAGCATTAAAGCCAAGAGTGATCTAGTTTTGAAGCAGAAGAGTAGTGCTAATATCGAGCATACAAATAAACAAAGCTTGGTTTTGCTTGAGAAATTGAGTTTGGAACAAAGGAAAGTTTTTAGCATCGCCAATGAGAGGATAAACAAGTTGGAAGGAGGGTATGGGGTCAAACTATGGGTAGACAGAAGTAGAATGCCAATTAGGCGAGATATTGTGGGATTGGTGGAGTAAGTAGCGAGGGAGAGGAATAGGTTGCAGATGGGCCTTAGAAGGAAGCTCAGAGATGAAAGGTGTGACTTGGGAGTCTAACCCAGATAGTGGAGAAGGTTAGGTATCTCTGTAAATGGAGGAAACCTAGCGAGTTTTCTGTTGTGTCGTAGGAGGAGAGGAGTCTACCAGAGGGACAGAAATGGAAGAAGCTTGAAAAATAACAATGGCTTTACATGGTATCGGAGGTGGAAAGGATACATAGGGAATAAGTGTAGAGACAAGAACAAAAGAGGAGGGACCAACTTGATTCTGGGAAGCCAGAGCTAGTGGGACAGAAACAAGAGGTGGAGATGAGGAAGATGGAGGAGAGAGTTGAGGAATGCAAGGAGAAGGTAGCGGAGATCGATGGAGAGAAAGAAGGTGATGGAATATTGGATGGTGAAGCAGCTGGGTAAGATGGTGCTTGGGTGAAATAGGCTAAGATACTTTGTTGCTGAGCCAAAACTACCGCCAGGAGATTCTGATTTGTCTTCATGGTTCCCTTTATTTCTTGAAGTTCCTAATGTCGGCTCTGTGTATCTGCCTCCATTGTATGCCTTAAATTATTCAACTAGGCCACAACTGAAGAGTGACTAGATTTGAGTTGATTCATAGTAGAATGTTAAGTTCCTGAGATAGACAAAACTTGATTCTTGATTATGACAAAGTGCTCATAGTGCGCCCGAAGAGTGTCTCCAATATCACTTAGGGCTGCAATTATTTTCTCCTTATTTTGCATAGCAGTGCAATTGTTGCCGTGATAATTGGTTGATAGATCATTCGGGACTTCATGTAATTTTTGCTCAAGTTGGCCATGAGAGTCAAGAATCGTCTTCTCCATATCTTCCACTACATTATTCATATACTCATAGGGAGGGATTGGATATCTCCACCAGCACCACTGCTTCAGTGCCATAGGCGAGATGAAAGGGCGTCTCCCCGGTGGCAGCTCTAGCAGTGGTCTGGTGGGCACACAGGATGCTTGGGAGTGCGTCTATCCATGACTCACCTGCCTGATTCAGCCCGGTCCCGATGCCGTGGAGGAGTGTCCGGTTGGCATTCTCTACCAATCCGTTAGCTTGGGGGTGTCCCACCGAAGTGTAGTGGTTCTAGAGTCCTAGCTCTGAGCACTTCTCCTGGAAGTCGGTGCTCACGAATTGCCTGCCGTCCGGGGGGGGGGGGGACCTGCCCTGGGGTGGCCGGCCCCGGGCGGGTCCCTCCACCCCGGGTGGTCTGTGCCCCTCCTTATAAACATATAAAAGGCCTTTTTTTGCATTTTTTTGCTGAAACACTCGCTGCACGCCGCGTGGGAGAGGGAAGAACTTCTCCCGTGCTCGTTCGTCGTCTTCCTTGCGCTGTTCGTCGAGGGGAGAAGTTTTCTTCTATCCCGGGAGACATGGTACACACCGTCGGGGATTCGTAGAAGGTGTGCATAGCACTTTTCCCTCTCTCCTTCTTTGTCGCGAGGTTGTTCTTGTGTGTATTAACCCCGGAACCACATGACCCTGGCGCTCTCCGTGGATTTACCTTGGGTTAAGGCCGCCTGTTTGCTGCGAGATGCATTGTGCTGAACCAATAATCGGGCTATGGAGCCCTGGTAGAGCGGAGATACTCCGTGAAAGGGCGATACGTCGATTCCGCAACCTTGAGTTCACACGGGAAGAAATATCCGAATCAAGTCGGGGACTTTCCTTTGTATTTCATCCCGATTATTTCAGGGATTTTTTTTGGTTACAACACCGGGTTAAAGCCTTTTTGCCCTTGATTGCTCCCCTAATGAGAACAATCAAGTCCGTTGGGGCATCAATATTTTTAGCCCTGTTCCTTCCCCCCCTTTTTTTTGGAATACCTATGATGCCCAGAGGCAAAGAGAGTTTGACATTCCCAGAGGGACATGTGTGCCGCACCGGCGGGACAAGTAGATGGATTTGACAGTCCTAGTGGGACGCGGTTAGTCAAATCTAAAAATCGATAGGCTGAATGGGCTGGCAACTCGAGGAGGGCGTGCGTAGGACAAACTCGGTTGAGACAGCAAATAAGTAGGTTTAACTGTCCGAAAGGGGCATCGGGTTAAACTTGGAAGCCGATAGGCGAGATGGGTTGGCAGCCCAAAAGGGGCATGCATAGACCTAGCCAGGTAGAACGAAAGAATAGATTTGACAGCCCAGGTGAGACATATAGATCAAATCCGAAGGCGGGTAGGCAAATAGGGTTGGCAGCCTGAGAGAGGCATGCATAAGCCAAGCCCGTTAAGACAAAAGAATGGACTTTGACAATCCCAGTGGGATATGTGAGTCAAACCTGAAAGCCGAGAGGCACGGTGGGTTGGCAGCTCGAAAGGGGCATGCGCAGGCCAAACCCAGAAGAAGGAAAGGACGTATTTGACAGCCCTAGTGAGACGTGAAAGTCGAACCCGTACGCCAATAGGCAAGACGGGTTGGTAGCCCGAAAGGGGCATGTATAGGCCAGACCCAAAAAAAGGAAAGGATGCATTTGACAGTCCTAGTGGGACGTGAAAGTCAAACCCAAATGCCAATAGGCAAGACGAGTTGGTACCCTGAAAGGGGCATGTATAGGCTAGACCCAAAAAATGAACGAATGGATTCAACACCTCTAGTGGGACGTGAGAGTAAAACCCGAAAGTCGATAGAAAAGATGAGTTAGCAGCCCGCAAGGGACATGCATAGGGCATACCCAGTGGGACAAAAGGTAAGTGGATTTAACAGCCTGAAAGGGACATGTAAGTTAGATCCGACAGCCAATAGGCGAGATGAGTCGGCAGTCTGAAAGGAGTATGCGTAGGCCTAGCCTGATGGGACAATAAGGGGGGGGGACCGAATAACCCAGTGAAACATGATAGTCGCACCTGGGAAGTCCAAAATGTGGGTGGGGTTGACATGTCGAAGGACGTATAAGTCAGCTTTTTAAAAGGAATGGATAGATTTAACAGTCCGAAGGGATATAAGAGTCAAATCTGGAATTTAAAATGTAAGCAGGGTTAACTGGCCAAAAGACATATGAATCAACCCTGCCAGCAGCACCGACGATGGGGAGCTAGGGTAGCTTTGCGGGGGCATGCTGAAAGCACTCAAGATAATAATAAAATATCATTGTATCTTTTATGAGTTTCATCGTGTGAGGGTGTGCCAGTCACGTGTGTGACAATGTGTTTAGGTTCCAAAATTGGGATGGTCTGGAACCCAAGGTGCGCTCCTTCTGACTAAGCAGACAATGGTGGGTATCAGGTCGAGACTGGAGACTCGCTGAATCTATTTTATGATAACAGCGTTAAGAGGGGAAAATGTTTGATTAATCAGCAAGAAATGGGGCTGCATGGATTATAAGTCGATTCCTATAAAAAGAAGAGTTAGCGTGTTGAAAAGTCTTGAAAGCCCCGCATCGAGGTGAGAAAAGGTATTCAGAACCGTATCAGTCACATGTTGACCATTTCATGTTCTGTGTCCCGGCGTACATGTGTTGTGATTTTACCGACACGTCTATAATGATTTTTTGGGAGCAGGGTAGCTTCGCGGGGGCATGTTGGAAGCACTCAAGATAATAATAAAATATCATTGTATCTTTTATCGATTTCATCGTGTGAGGGCGTGCCAGTCACATGTGTGACAATGTGTTCAGGTTCCAAGACTGGGATGGTCTGAAACCCAAGGTGCACTCCTTCTGACTAAGCAGATGAGGTGGGCATCGGGTCAGGATTGGAGACCCGTCGTGCCATAACGGTCACGATGTTAAGAGGGGAAAATGTTTGATTATTTACCAAGAAATGGGGCTGCATGGCCTATAAGTCGATTCCTAAAAAAAGAAGAGAGAGTGTGTTGAAAAGCCTTGAAAGCCCCACATTGGGGTGCGAAAGGTATTCAGAGTCGTATCAGTCACATGTTGACCATTTCATGTTCCATGCCCCGATATACATGTGTCGTGATTTTACCGACATGTCTATAATGATTTTTGGGAGCTAGGCCTCCTCGCGGGGAATGCCGCATGGAAGACCTCGAATCTTGTGCCAACCTCCTTGAGTCATGTGCACATCATTTAGGGAACTTAGTCAAGTACCCCGCTCGAACGTCTCACGTGCTGAGTCATTATTCACCATTACGACCCCATTTTATACCCTTGATGGCTATTTGTCAGACTTAACATCTATTTGTCACCCTTACGGCTGATAGTCGTCACCTTAGCATTTTTCCCGTTAGACTAAAGCCATTGCGCTAACTCATTTTTCACCATTAACGCTCTACTTGTTGTCGCTGTCTTGAAAATTTTGACCGTTGTTTGACATTTGTCATCCTTATCTCACTAATTCTGTTGTCTTGTTGTAGCTGTTCATTATGATTGGATAGATAAGCCGATGCACCTAGTTGATGCATCGACGCATCTGAATAATTTCATGTATTCATTCACACCTTTTTGCTTGTCTTCATGAATATGCATGACTCTGCATTCTTCGAGTACCTAATGCAATATCTCATGAAGCATATTTTATAAGAGTTTCGAAGGTTAACTCTTAAGGAAGGATATTTTGATAATTTATCCTATTAAATTGGTAAATAAAGTGGACCCTAATTTCTCGACTACCTCTCACTTCTAAGCTTTTATCGCCTGCTTCTTTCAACCTTGACCAAGCTCTCTCTGCCTTGGTGCATCATCGTCCTTCTCCGTAACTCCTTGAAAACCCTAAGTCTGAGCATCACCTTCATACCTCGATGCACCAGAGGTTTCCCTCCATGTCTCCATCATCTTGTTAAAGTCAAAAACCCATCTCTCCTTGTTTTACTATTACCCTATGTCCTACAATATCTCTGACCGGCCTCTCATCTACTTTAATGTCTTCACCAACTACAAGAAGCAGAGGAAAGCATACAGTCTTAGAGAAACAGCCCCTCATCAGCCTCTTGGGTGGCGTCCCCAGTTCTTGGTGGCGGTAATTCGATACTTGTATCGGGTTGTCAGTACCCTAAACTCTGGGTCGTTACAGTGACTATATTTTTAGGTGTCTAGAGGTACCATTTACCTCGATTAATTTGTCCATCGGTTTAAGGATCTGGTGACTCTTCTATGTTCCAAGCTTTCGTGTCAAGCTTGATCGAGCCGCTGTGAATTGGCGTGAGTGTGGACACCCATTCTCGCACGTTGTTGACTTTTCTGGAAAGTGGTTTCCATGCGGGCCATGCGTATGGCCTGTGGACTGTGAGTCTAATTACCCAGCCTGGGGCTGGAGGGTTTCTTAGCTTCCCTTTGGAAGGGATTAGGGTTGGCGGTCATGAGCTGCCCTAATAATTATATTATCATGATTTCTGACATAGGGATAGGCCAGATTGACGGCATGGAGCTATCCTTGTTCGATGGTCTTGACTCCGAGTCTTGTGATTCAAGGGCCATTGTGTTTAATAGGTCTAGTGGACTGCCTAGAGTCCAGTGGCTTCGTGCCACCCATTTCCCGAGTTAATCATGGCGGGCTTGTGCGAAGCCTGTCCGTATTTCAATGGTTTCCATGGAGAGTCATCTATTTAGTAGCCCCCCACTAGTTGGAGCTTGCCTGGGCACGCATGTGCTTACCCACCTGGGAGTAGGTGGAGTGCTTCACCCGGGAGAGAGGGTTTTTAGGTTGGTTATCGCATGGCCCCTCATCTTGTAGCCTAAGTTTGGGCTGGGGGGAAAACCAGCTAGAGGACCCGACTTAGGATGCATAGTCTATGTGTGCACATGTGGCTGGGGGCGACAGACCCGCGCTTACGAGCGTGACCCCAGCTAGTCCTTGTTGTTCAGTGGTTACTATATACAATGTCTCAGTTTTGCCTGGGGTGATGGAGACACCTAAGACACGATCTAAGATGTCAGGGGACGCATTCGGCCTTACTTCTAGTGCGCAGAACTCCCGTCACGTGATGAGACTCTTGTGACCCGAGGTTTGGGTTCCCCATCCGCGAGACGTGATTTTAGGTAGTTCCCGTGTGCTTTCTCAAAATAGTGGTTTAGGGTTTCTGGTAGGGTTTATCATGGGTTTTCCCTGGACTATGTGGGGCTCACGACGGCGAGGTCGTGACCGTGTTCCCAGACCATGTGGTCTTGGGCTGGACCTTCGTTTACGAGGACAAGCCTCCAGGATAGAGGTGTCATGGTGTTTCTTATGGTAGCATAGCTAGAGTTTTCTTGTCAGTCCGGTGGTTCCCCGACTGTGAGATTGGGGTGTGTTTCTAGTACAGTAGAAGTAGCTATAGAGCCAAGATTTTATTGGCCACCGTGTTCTCTTTTATGGCTGTTCCTTCTGCCATTGTTGTTGTTGTCATTCCTGCTCCTCCTGTTGTTGTTGCTCTTTAGCGCTACTTGTTACTGTCGTTGTTTTATAGTTGGGGTTTCACGGGATCCCTACTGAGCTAGTGATAGGAGGCTCACCCCCTACTTTTCAGGTGTGGCAATTCTTCCTCGAGGTTCGAAGGTGTAGCACAGAGGTTTGTAGTTGCCAACTCACCGAGTCGAGTGTTCACACGGCGTTGGGTACATTTCCCTTACTATAGACTATACTTTATTTAGATTGGACTCTGTAGTTTAATTGAAAATGTAATTTTATTTTTGTCATTTAAACTATTAATTATAGAATTGTCCTACTTTATTTCCTATTTTTATGTACTCCACACACACCTTTTAGCCCTTCTGAGCCCTCTAGCTCGTGGGCGACGGGCAAGGATTTGAATGGTATCGAGTTTTTCCCGGTATCCAAATCTTGGGTCGTTACAGGTGGTATCAAGACGGACCTCCCACGGGAGCGAGTCAAATGGTTTAGCAAAAGAAGAGAAGAAGGCGCTTTCCTTTTCTTCCCACATCTGGGGATCACCTCACGTGAATGGGATTTATATTTTTGACTTTAACTGATACACATCAACCGACTTCAGCTTACCAAGACTGGCCATTTTGTTAGCAGATTAGGATAAGTTAATCCGGGTGGGGCTCAGTTAACTTATCTTTGTGTTGGATTAATGATTAATTTGATAATTTATTCTAGTTAGGTTCGA
The DNA here is from genome assembly GCA_024336825.1 of Amorphophallus titanum. Classification (NCBI taxonomy): domain Eukaryota; kingdom Viridiplantae; phylum Streptophyta; class Magnoliopsida; order Alismatales; family Araceae; genus Amorphophallus; species Amorphophallus titanum. The sequence goes on from JANBPO010002302.1 coordinate 9,732,421, forward strand.
GTACAGTATTCATGCGATAGAGTGAAATGAGTTAACTTCGGACTAAAGGGTAATCAAATTCTAATGTTATTCCTGGGCAGCCAAAGTAGTGTCAATAATTAAGTAATACCATGACTTGTTGTGAAGGTGCTCGCACAGTGTCTATTAAGAAGGGATCTCATTCCACAGTAAGCAAGCAAGTTTGCTGTCTTCTCGTGATTCCATCTGAGCCATTTGGTGAATGCAGTTACTGGGGTTATTAACTCCTCTAAGAACAAATATAGCATTGCCCTTGAACTGCTACAACAGCATTTGAGCGCGATGTAGTAGTTACCTCAGTCTGAAAACCAAGTCTATGATAGCTTGCCCAGTGACCATCCTTAGAAGGAGATGTAACAGCATCCGGGGTCCATCCTCCCTGGTCCCTTAACAGAGAATACTGTCTTACAGTGTCCCAGGCCATGATATTGCAGCAGTCTGAACATCAAAGTTCGTCGTGCCGCCGATTCGTATTTGACTTGATTCGATTTAGATATGGTACGATATGAGTTGACTCATATAGATACTCTGAGTCATCTTGTATCGATCAATCGACCGTCTAGATCCTACCCTGATACGATACAAGTTACTCGATGCAAGCCGTTCTGACACGACAAACCATGCTGCACATGCTATTCCAAGTTCTTGCTAAAACTCAGTATATGCTTCAGCATCTCTTGTCCATTTTTCTCTCGGCAATGATTGAAGCAATTAGCTCATTGGTCACATCCAAGAAAGCAATAAACATTGACTATCGTTCCATTGGAAGTATAATTTCAAAAGTTGTGAGATCCGTCCCGTGACCCGACTTAGACACGAGAGTGAACTAGACTATCATTGACTCGCTGTCGATTTCTCAATCGCGCAGGTCCAGATGCTTCTCTCGTTAAAGGACGAACACAAATTTACTAGAGTCCTAAGTGTGTATTTCAAATTGGCGTCGAGTCCACGCATATCCGTCTCGCATCAGAGATTGTTGTCCAGCCCCTTGGTTAGTTTTGGTTCTTTACCAAGGGTCTGAATAGAACCACGGAAAATTAAAGGGAGCTTTTGCAATGATAGGTCAACCGGTTGCTATGTATTTTAGACTTCAAGAGGGAACACAACGTGCATTACTTTGCATATTGCAGTCTCCATATATTGTTACGAGTAATGAGAGTTGCATGATGTCTAGTGTTTGCCTGGTGAAAATTCTGAGGAATGCGGACTTTTATTTTTACGTACCTTCACCATAAAATATATCGAGTGAAAATAATTATAATTAATTTTGAATAATTAAACTGGTCAAACCTTTTTGAGACTCCTTTTCTCTATTTCGATTGAGAATTAAAAATAAATGAGTAATACTTTAAGCACCGAATCCGGTGCACAAATTCAACTCAAATTGTAACATCTCCTCTCATTAGTCTCTCAAAAAGTTGAAATGACTATTTTTTGACAAAAAAAAGACGTCCCGCGTCAGACCCGTACGGCCTCATGTCAGACCCGTTCGGCCTGTTTTTTCACTCGACGAAAAAACACAGAAGTGAAATATTATTTTGTAAGACTGAAATATTTTATTACGTGAATGAAACGTTTTGTCATATTCCTAACTCTTTTGAAGCTATGAAAGATCGAAAGTGGATGCAAGCAATTGATGAAGAGTTGATAGCTCTTAAGAAAAATGGTACTTGGGGCTTGTTGGACCTTCTCTTTGGACATAGTTTGGTTGGCTCAAAATGGGTTTACACAATTAAGTTTAATGCAGATGGCTCTATCTAATGCTATAAAGCTTGACTTGTTTCCCATAGGTTTACTGAAACCTATGGAATCAATTATTCTGAGACCTTTGCTCTGGTTGCTTAGTTTAAATATGTGCGAGCTGTCATTGCACTTGCTATGCAATTCTCCGTGAATCTCTGTCAGTTTGATGTCAAAAATGCTTTCTTGAATGGTGATTTGCAGGAAGAAGTCTACATACAGCCTTTTTCATGACTTGATGTAAGGGGGAGTCTGTAAGCTAAATAAGGTCCTCTATGGTTTGTAGCAGTCACCAAGAGCTTGGTTTGATCACTTTCATGAAGCAATGATCGGTTTTAGCTATTCTCAAGAACATTGCGATCACACTCTATTCACAAAGTGGCAGGATGGGAAGGTTGTTGTTCTAGTATACGTTGATGATATGATCATTATTGGGAACAATACAGACGAAATCCCGAAGCTGAAATATAATCTTGCGCAAGACTTTGACATCAAGGATCTAGGTGAAGTTAAAGTACTTGGAATGGAGGTTGTTAGATCCAAGAGAGGGATTTACATCTGTCAGAGGAAGTGTGCTTGGATTTATTAGAAATAACTGGTAAACTTGGGTGTAAACCAGCAGAAACACCAATTGAAATGAATCAATGGCTTGTGTGATATTGACGGAGAATTGTTGTCTAATATAGATAAAGGGAAATATTAGAGATTGGTCGGTTGACTACTCTATTGGGTCTTACGTGCCCACACTTGACATATGCTGTGAGTGTGGTGAGCAAATTTATACATGCTCTGAGAATACCACTTATGAGAGCCTTTGCGAGAATACTTTGGTACTGGTACATCAAGTCTTGTCTAGGTAAAAGACTTTTGTTCTCTAATTTTGAGAAACTGATGGCTGAGAGCTACCCATAAGTAGATTGGGCAGGTTCAAAGGATGATAAAGATCTACTAATGGTTACTATTTATTTTTGGGAGGCAATTTGGTGGCATAGAGGAGTAAAAAACTGTGTACAAGGTCCAATGTTGAAGCTGAATATCGTGCTATGGCAAACATCATTATCGAGATGATTTGGCTGAAGCTCTTCTTAGTAGATCTCGATATTGAGATTCATCTCCCTATAAGACTATACTGTGATAATAAGGTAGCTATCAATATTTCCAACAACCCAATTCAACATGACCAGACCAAACATATTGAGATTGATTGTTACTTCATCAGGGAGAAATTTGATTCCAGTGAAATTTGCTTACTGCATCTCAAGTGTCAAGAATAGCTGGTGGACATCTTCAGGAAAGGAGTCTGTGGCCCATTTCTAATCATGTTTGAGTAAGCTGAGCATGCATGATATTTATGTCAACTTAGGGGGGAGTGTAGAGAATAGAGCTCTTAGTGGAGGAATTTTTGTGTCCTATTTATTCTTGTTTTTCTCTTTTCTATTAGGTCAGGGTATTTATGTAATTACTCCTAGTGTAAGGGCTATTTATGTCTTGTACTCCTTTTCTTTGACCTAATAATATAAATAGAGAGAGAGACCTACGACTCTATTCCGAAGGTTGTAGGTCATGTTTCTTGCGAACATGTTCATTATGCTCATTCTTTTTTCTCATTCCTTTTCTCTCTTCTATTTCTTCTATTTCTAATAGTGGTAAAGTCAGGAAGGACATAGAGACGCTCTGACGTTCTTCCCTTCATCGCCTCAAAGCCATGATCTGTCGCTCCTCGCCGGAGCTTTGCTTTGGAGGGGGTTGGAGAGGTCCTAGGGCCCGGCCTTCGGGGCTTCCTCCTACGTGCTTTCTTTGTGGCTATCAGGGTCATCTCCGACGTGTTTGCCCTCGAAGGGGGAGGGTCGTAGGGGTCGATGGTGGAGGTGGGAGTCGAGGCTCCTACGTTGATGTGGTCAAGCCAATGTCTTCTGTCGTCAAGCAGGTTAGCCGACGGCGTTGGGATGCAGGGGAGCTCTCGTCGGAGGACTTGCAGGTCAGACGAGCGTGGATGCAGAGATGCTTATGTATCTCCATGCTCAAGGGTCAAGTGGAAGCAGGGGACATCCAGAGACGTCTGCAGGAGATGGCGGTTGGCAGTTGGGAGGTGCTGAGGATTACCTCGTACTCCTTCCTGGCAGTGGGGGTAGATGAGGTCGTGGTGGCCAAGATGGTCGAGGTGGGTTGTATGGCGGTGGTGTCTGCCCTGGTTCGTCTTCTCCGGTGGTCGGACGTTAGAGGGACCTTCCCTAGCTTGCCGGTCAGTAGGTGCTGCGTAGTCTTTGAAGGGGTCCCCATGTATCTATGTGACGTCGGGGGCTTGAGTTTCCTGGCCAGGAGTTTTGGTCGAGTGGAGGCCGGCATGGTCCACTTCCACCCCATGAGCACTTGTACGGCGATATCGACAGTGGTTCAGGTGGTGAGCCTATCGTGCATCTCGGCGGGCCTTTCTGTCGTCATTGACAGGGTGTCCTTGGTGATCCGCTTGTGACTGCTGGAGGTGGAAGCGCCGACGTCGACGACTCTGTTAGGGTTTCAGAGGGTTGGGCGAGAGGTTAGGGACGACGGCTTAAGGCAGGGTGTGGCAGTTGATTCAATTTTGAATCGACCGCCCACCACTCCGCCTCAGCCGGTTCTTCTTATGCAGACGACGTTGGTTCGGGCGGTAGGCTGGTTGGGTAGGCAGGTTGCGCCAAGGCCGTGACTTACTTGATAGGTCTTCGCATATCGGGTCGCCTCGACCCGATTTTTGTCGTCTCCCCCGCCCGATTCCTCCGATAGACAAGCCCCCGTAGGCTTTTCCCCTTTTGTCAGCACTTGGCAGCTCGCTTGACATCGGTGCCTCCCCGTTGGCTTTCGTCTTCCCTCAGCCAGGTCGGGAGGATTGCTCTGCGGCTAGACCGTCGTCTGGGGGTCGTCTGCAACTGACGATGGCCGTTTGCAAGCGGGGTTGCAAATCTCTCCATTGCCCCCTGGTGTCGTGGCAGAGTAGAATCGTGTCATTGGCAGCGGCAGGAAGGAGGGGGCTCTGACTGGTTGACAATCATCGCGGCCGAGATCTGGAGGCATCTTTAAGGAGTGTACCCCACAGCTGGAGCACGGGCTCCCCCTTCTGCCGGCTCTGGCCCTCAACATCTTGGAGCCGTTGTGGAAGATATGACCCCAGCTTTGGAGGCTCCGGATCCAGCGGGCATCGACGTTGGGTATGCGGACTTGTTCAACTCCCAATCGATCAAAGCGGTTGGCCTTCTAAAGTGGTCATCTAATGAAGTTATCCATGTCACTCTCTCGGGGGCAGGGTTCCTAGTGGAGGAGAGATTCGGGGAGCATGAGGAAACAGGTTTTCCAGGGAAGGAAGAGGGCAAAGAATTGATGGGTGAGGTGGAGAGGGTAATGGAAGACCACTTCAAAGAGTTGGCAGGGAAGTTGAGTGTCTTGTATGAGGGGGTGGAGAAGGGGATCAGGGGGTCTCTTCTCCTAATCCAGAAGCAGTGGTTAGCAGCTCGGGCAAGGGAAGCCAAGAAAGGTAAGTCTTTGTTCAAGGCTGGTAGGGATGGCAAAGTGGTTGAGGTGGAGGAGTAGGAGGGAGGAGAGGGTAGCTTTTTTCATTTACCATGAGGATCCTCTCATGGAATGTGAGGGGACTATGGGGAGGTGAGAAGAGGAGAATGGTGAGGGAGATGGTGAGGAGGTGTAAGGTGGATATCTTATGCTTGCAGGAGACCAAGTGCGAAGGGGATGGCGAGGGGTTGTCGAGGGAGATTGGGGGTACTAGACTCTCGAAGGGGGTGGTCTCTCCAGTGGTGGGGAGGGATGGTGGGATCATGGTGTTGTGGAACCCCTTTGAGGTGGAGGAAATGGAGGAGAGGAGGCAGGTTGGACGTTGGACTATTTCTCTCTCTTTTTGTCGTCTCAGGGATGGCTTCGCTTGGGTCTTCTCCAGAGCCTACGACCCTCAAACTAGGGAAGGGAAGAAATTACCATGGCAAGAGCTTCTTTATTTTCACCTATCTTCTAGGCGACCCTGGTGCGTGGGTGGCGACTTCAATGCCACTACTTCAGCTGCAGAGAGGACTTGTGCTCACTCTCACACGGGGGAGACTGAGCATTTCTGTGACTTCATCCAGCAGGCGGGCCTCATGGATATTGGTTTAGTGAATGGTCAGTTCACCTGGTCCAATGTGAGGGTGACTCCTTGCTCTAGACTTGACAGGTTCTTGGTGTCCTCGGAGTGGGAGGATCATTTCCCTCTAGTGCAGGACCCTAGGGCTTGGTGAGAGACCAACCCCAAATCTTCTTCCTGCACCCCCTTGATGTTGCTGCTCCACCTAGTCTTACCTCACCTCGTCTTCCTCCTCTCACTGTTGCACGCCTCCCTTGCTCGCTCACTGCCCTAGGTGTGTAGGTCGCCTCCATCCCCCACAGTCTGTGTTGCAGGACAGCAACCTGCACCCAGGTCAGATCCACCCCCTTCCACTGATCAGATCACCTTCATATTTCTACAGTGTGTTTCCCATGTTTTTCCCTCTCTCTAGTATCCTCTTCGGGTCTCCAAACCATCGCTTTACCCCCCTACCAACCCTGCTTTTTCTACTCTGGGTGATCTATCTTTGTGCAGATCTACTGGGACAGAACTCAACATATCTATTTATTTCTCCCCTTTAGCCTTCTCAGATAGGCCCCAAATTTTGTGGGCACGTCCACCACATCCCTCTCTCACACCCACGTTCACACCGCATGCCCAAAACCCCGTTCTCCCCTCCTCCCATCACCTTCTTCAGATCAGTTGTGATCAGCCCAGCAGGACCTGCGCGATCCGACCCCACCTCTTGTGGGAGTTTGCTCCCAATATTTTGCCTTGGAGACTAGATCTGGTCTTCTATGAGATTGTGCTCCTTCAAGTCAGCTTTTCAATAGTGGTGGTCCCATCTTCATCAGACTTCAGACCAGGCCGTGGTCACCCTTCTCACCGGAGCACGCAGCCTAGCGCCTCCCCATCTGGCGGTGGGCCAACCTCGACGTGTAAAAGCCACCTTGACATCCCGGTGGCATTTCAGGTAGCGCCTTTGGGCTAGAGTGGAGTCTTCTGAGTCCCCTTCGCGAAGGTACCAGTGCTGTTGCCATCTGGCCCCGAGACACGCCCTGAGCTGGTTACTTCACCGACGTGCGTAGTCTGCCCCAATCTGCCAGCAGAACAGAGCTCCGCCGTTCGTACCACATATCAGGCAATTTACTGCCCGTCAACCTGAGTGCGTCGCCCATGGATGTACTATTATAGCCTTTTACCTCCCTGCGAGGAGTAGGTGTGGTTCTTGATTTGTATGTGAACATATTATTCACGTGTATCGGGGTCACATGTCTTGACCGGGGTTGTCTTCCCCACGCACTAGGGTGGAGGTATGGTTCCTTCTCCCATCTTGGCACTTGCTTTACTAGTATTTGTTCTCTTCTGTTCCTACTCGTGAGAGTTAGGATGCCTATCCCATTTATCTCTTAATCACCGCTACGTGAGAGAGTGAGATACCCATCCCGCGGCTCACCCGAGCATGCGAGAGAGCCGACTACCCTTGACCGAGCAAGTTTCTCAATTAGCCAGATCCCCACATTTCCCTCACTCAAGGACGATTGTGAGCTTGCTGTTCTTATTTGTGACATTTCTACGCATGAGATCTGCGCGATTGTCGAGCCATTGGTGGCTCCGTCGTGTGTGCTTACGCTGGCCATAGTGGCTTGGGGTTATCAAGTGATCATCTAGAGTCCTAGGTTTGCATTGTCCATTAGAGTCGCGTTCATCCCGCATCACATTAACGTGGAAATACAAGAGGAATCATGGAAGTCGGGCTCGAAACCTCATTGCCCTACATACATTAAGAAGAAAGAAGAGATTACAGGAAAGGGAGAGGGATAGCTAGCCCTTGGGGCTCTGTTTACGGTGGGAACCCACCTGCGAACTAAAAATAGGCTATCGAAAAGGTACTCCGACCCTGATGCTGCAGCAGAAGAACCCCTCCTTTGATCAAGCCCTCGAAACCTTTTGGGAGGAAACTGGAACGGGAGATGGCGGATGCCTTCGAGCTCTCCTAGATCTTTCCCTTTTTCTTTCAGATTCTTTTGGGGCCTTCTTCTTTTTTTCACCTTACTATCCTTACGGCCCTTTCAGATTTTCGACAGGACCGGCCCCCTTTAACTTTTTTCAGTGTGCCCTTACGGGTTTTCGCACTAAGGGGTACCCATTTTTACCAAGGCGCCCTCTCGGGTTTTCACTTTAGTCAGGTTAAAGTCTTTTTGCTCTTGATTGCTCCCTAATGGAAACAACCAAGTCCGCTGGGGCATCAATATTTTTAGCCCTATTTTTTTTTTTGAATGCCCATGATACCAAGAGGCAGAGAGGGTTTGGCATCCCCAGAGGGACATGCGTGCCGCACCGGTGGGACAAACGGGTGGATTTGATAGCCCTAGTGGGACGCGGTTAGTCAAATCCAAAAATCGATAGGTCGAATGAGCTGGCAACCCGAGGAGGACATGCATAGGCCAAGCCTGGTTGGGACAACAAACAAGTAAGTTTAATAGTCCGGAGGGGACATGCGGGTTAAACGTGGAAGCCGATAAGCGAGATGGGTTGGCAACCCAAAAGGGGCATACATAGGCCAAACCCAGTAGGATGAAAAAATGCATTTGACAGCTCGGGTGGGACATATGAATCAAATCCGTAGGCCGATAGGCAAGTAGGGTTGGCAGCCTGAGAGGGGCATGCATAGGCCAAGCCTGTGGAGACAAAAGAATAAACTTGACAATCCCAGTGAGATATGTGAGTCAAGTCTGAAAGTCAAGAGGCGAGATAGGTTGACAGCCCGAAAGGGGCATGCACAGGCTATACCCAGAAGAAGAAAAGGATGGATTTGACAGTCCTAGTGGGACGTGAGAGTCAAACCCGAAAGTCGATAGACAAGATGGGTTGGCAGCTCAAAAGGGGCATGCATAGGCCAATACCCAAAAGATGAACGAGTGGATTCGACAGCCCTAGTGGGATGTGAAAGTCAAACCTGAAAGCCGATAGGCAAGATAGGTTGGCAGCTCGAAAGGGGCATGCATTGGCCAATACTCAGAAGATGAAAGATGATTTCGACAGCCCTAGTGGGACGTGAGAGTCGAACCCGAAAGCCGATAGGCAAGATGGGTTGGCTGTCCGAAAGAGACATGCATAGGCCAGACCAAAAAGATGAACGAGTGGATAGACAGGATGGGTTGGCGGCCCGAAAGGGGCATACATAGGCCAAGACTCGATGGGATAACAAGTAAGTGGATTTAACAATCTGAAAGAGACATTTAAGTTAAATTCGGCAGCCAATAGGCGAGACGGGTCGACAACCTGATAGGAGCATGCATAGGCCGAGCCTGATGAGACAATAAGGGTGGATCGGATAACCCAGAGAAACACGGGAGTCAAACTCGGGAAGTCTAAAATATAGGTGGAGCTGACATGCCGAAGGGCGTATAAGTCAGCTTTAGAAAAGGAGTGGATAGACTTGACAGTCCGAAGGGACATAAGAGTTAACTCTGAGATTGAAAATGTACGTTGGGTTGACTAGCCAAAAGATATATGAGTCAACCCTGCAAAAAAGAGAGATGGATTTGACAGCCCGGATGGGGCATATGAATCAAATCCAAAGGTTCAAAATGCTGGTGATCCCGGTGGGACAGAGTATGACAGTGTCGGGACAGGTCGTAACGCCCTGGTGGAACTGGGTGTCGCACGACGACATGGGAAATATAGCTAAGGCATCAGTATAATGCCCTTGCCATTATAGGGTGAAGTCACTGACTTAGGACCACCCATAAGACATGTTGAAAGAGGATTTTTTTTTTCACATTACCAACCTCACCGCCCTTTCGGGTTTTCACCGAGGCTGGCCCCCTTTAGCTTTTTTCGATGGGCCCTTACGAGTTTTCACACAGAGGGGTTGTCCATTTTTGCTCAAGACGCCCTTGCTTTCTGTCAACTAAGTCAACCAGCTGTATTTTCGCATAGCCTACTAATTAGAGTTCAAATTTGGCAGAATTTTTATTGGGGATTCATTCACCCCCCCCCTCTGAATCCGTGTGAGCACCATTGCATCTAGTTCTCACAGACTAATAGTTGCAAGTTTTTAATGACGAACATTTTGCCACATCAACTCACAAGTCCAGAGGATTCAATCCTCTCTTCCTCCGAAATCTCAGAGGGAACAAGACGCTGATGCACAGCTGCCCCGAACCCCTTAATAGGGTGTCAGAATTACAATGTAGAAATTAAAAATGATCAAATGAAAAAAAAGAAATCAAAAGAATGTAGCTCCTTAGAAGCAGAATAGCTCTAGATTTGATCCACGAGCTAATGAACACAATAGGTCTTCAATTACTTCGGCTACACTCAATCTCTTTCTCTTTTCTTCTTCTTCTTCTTCTCGCAAGCTCTCTCTCTCAGATCTTCAAAATAAACTGCTTTCCAAATCTTCACCAGATATCGCTCTTTCAGTTCCTCAGTCGTGGCTCTCTGCTCTCTCTTTTTCTCTTCTAACTTCGCATCTCTCTTACAACCCCTTGCAGCTCTTCGCAGCTCTCTTGTTTTTCTCTGCAGCCACTCTTCTCGAACGAAGATGGGCATTATATATAGGGCGAGAATTTAGATTATTCTTATTAATATGATCCTCAGATCTAAAATCCCATTGGTCAAAATATTCTCCTCTAAGAGTCTTCTAGAATGAGTGTTAGGTGACCTCGGATCACGTGCGAATGATTGAATTCAAATCCACGTGATTTTTATCGAGCGTTGTGTCGACTCCCGAGCATGATTGCCATAGGCTCCTAAGCATGAATGCATAGACTCCTGAGCATGACTTCATGAATTTTGAGCTTCAGCATTAAGAAGTTCGAGCTTGCTTCATGGATTCCAAGCTTAGTCAGACTTGACTCTTCTTTATGGAATCTGAGCTTGATGCAGAAGTCCGAGCTTAGTTGTGAGCTTACTTCGAACTCAATCTGGGCCTAGTTGTCACCTTTCACTATTGAGTCTGAGTATAGTCTGAGCTTTGGTTGCTGAGGTTCACTCTGCTTCCGAGCTTGGTCCAAGCTTTCTCTGAGCTTGGTTCAAGCTTTTTGTGATCTTGGTCTGAGTTTTGGTTGCCGGGGGTCACTCTGCTTCTGAGCTTGGTCCGAGCTTGGTCCAAGCTTTCTCCGAGCTTGGTCTGAGCTTTGTTCGAGCTTCAGGCTACAAGAATTCTGACCTTAGTTGCCCAGGGTCAGCTTTATGATTCTGAGCTTAGCCTTCATGGAGCCCGAGCTTATGATCACTCGGCTCGAATCTTTCTGCCTTCTCCCGTTTCCTTCATTTGTTAGCCTATCGAGCTATTTTTCACCTTTATCGTACATTTGTCACCATTGCTTACCTATTTGCCACCCCTATTCGACTTAAGCCCTTGCCTTTGTTGCTTTAGCTAGCGGGTGGCTCTGGCGTTGACTCCACAAGCATTAAGAGTCGACTCCACTTCATGAAAATCTTCTTCTGAACCATTTTTCACCCATGCCAAGCTATTTGTCACCGTTAACAGGTATTTGTGACCTGAGTGAGCTATCTTTTACCCTTAAGTTGGAACTGTGGCTGATCTCTCTCTATTGATTTCAGTTGACCGAAATAAGTAAATCAGTCGACCAATCTTAACTTTAAGCTCGATCTTTGTACTGCTGGCTTCTGCTAAAAGTTGCTTGTGCCACTGTTGTTGCTTCACTACTAGCATGAAGTCTATTGAATTAGCTGAACTTCAGGATTCTTTGAGACCTGTTCTTTTCAGCATTCAAACACATATTTCTACATATGATATGGTCGAGCAGTCTTACAAGAAGAGTTTTAGTGAGCTCGTCCCAGAAAGAAAAGGAAAAAGAAGAAGAGAGGGTGAGAGCAGAAATCGAATGAGAGAAAGATAGAAGCAGCCTGAGGATAAAAAGAGAGAGAAAGAGAGTAGCAATGAAGGGAGAAGAAGGTAGGCCACTAGAGCCCAGGAGAGAAGTAGCCTCAGCAGGGAAAAGTGCTTCTTCGGAAGCCACATTGTGTTCTTGTGTTTATGCTTTCTATTTTTCCATTTTCAAACAATTTCTGTTAGTGTGTGTGTGAAGCTGTGAATCAACTTGTGTGAAGCTGTGAATCAGCATGTGTATGAAGTGTGAATCAGCATGCGTGTAAAGCTGTAGATTAGTGTGTATGTGGAAGCTATGAATTAGCATGTGTTTGGGGTTTATCCCCATGTGTGGTGTTGCATTTACAGCATAGAAAGTCTCACTGGATTTGATGAGGGGTGGTCGTAGGTTGGCACTGTGGTGCAACCGAAGCACCTTAACAATCTATGTCCCATCGTGTTGAATGCATGTGTGATTGTTCCATTTCTTCTCTCTCTTTTCATAGATACACTTTAACATTAACACATACCACATTGTTTATATGCTTATTGCACGCATTGATTGAATTTACACACACATTGTAAGGTCAAGTTTGATTTGTTAAGTCACACACCGCAACATTAAGAAGCTATAATATACATAGTATATCAGTGATTATTCTTTAGTCTAGTTTGAGTGGTTTATGTAATGCTTCTGAGCTTAATCAATCTAACAATTGTCTTATCTAAGTTTAGCTCAATAAGCTCTAAGGGTTTGAATTAATTCCTCTGCATTTGCTTAAAGTCTCCTTTTAGGTTTTAGTGACTCACTATTATTAAAAATAGGGTAATCAATTCACCCCCTCTTGATTATCGTTGCACCAAAGGACCCAACACCTCTCATAGCTCCATGGCCCTTCACCATGTGGGCATTCGACATAGTTGGTCCTCTAGAGGATAGAATAGAAGAAGTCTAAAGGAAGTCTTTCATTCTCACCGCTACTGAATACTTCATGAAATGGGCAGAAGCTGAAGCATTCACGGACGTCAAGGAATCAACAATGGTGAAGTTTATCAAGCACAACATCCTTGCCAGGTTCGACGTCCCACATGATATTGTCACCGAGAATGGGCCTCAATTCACTTCGCAATAGTTTCGCGACATGTGTGGTAAGTATGGCTTTAATTTGTGTCATTCATCCCCATATTATTCACAAGGTAATGGTCAAGTAGATGCTACAAACAAAACTCTCATTAGGATAATTAAGAAAACATGCAAATCTCATCATTACTCTAATTGGCCAGCTCACCTCGTCGAGGCCCTTTAGGCTTATCGCACTTCTGTCTGAACTCCCATGGGCAAACCCCTTACGCATTAACCTTTAGGATAGAAGCAATACTCCCTTATGAAATATTCGCTCCTTCACTAAGAGTGTAGCTGAATTCTGAGCTAGATCACGAGCAGCACCAGGAAAATTTATTGGCCCAGCTGGAACTATTAGATGAAAAACGAATGATCACGGCTGATCACGTACAAGTTTACAATCATAGAATTGCACGTTCCTATGCAAAAAAGGTTCTTCAGAGAAAGTTTAAGGAAGGTGAACTGGTCCTAAAGAGAAAACTTACTAAAACCATAGGTCATAAGGGAAAACTGCAAGAGAATTGGGAGGGTCCCTATGTCGTCAAAGAAGTCTTTTCGAAAAATGCTTACAAGCTAGTGGATGCCGATGGGGCAGAATCACTATACCTCTTAAACAGAGTCTACTTAAAGAAGTTTTATCTGTGAGACCTTGTACATATCGCAAAAACTATTTTCTTTCATCAAATCATCTTTGGCCATCGAACTCAGTTTTTCATTCAACTCTTCCTCAATCTTTTCAAGTTCTTTCTTCTTACTTAATAATTCTTCATTTTTTTCTCTAAGAGAAGCAATTAGTCCTTCTTGCCAAATTATTTCAAATTGAAGATTGGCATTCAGCACTTTTACAGACAAACACTTATCACAAGAATGACTAGCTTTTCTCATTTCAGTTTTGAGATGTTCATTTTCAGATTGCAATGAACTTATTTCAGATGGCACATTCCTTTTTAATTTCTTATTTTCAGATTTGACTCTCTTATACTTATCTAACAATCCATTGTGAAGATTCATCAAATCATTGAATGTAAGTTCATCTGATTCAGAACTTACCTGTGATGATGATTCATCCGGCTGATCACTGCTGTGATCTTTGACCATCAAGCATTTATTTCCCTCTTGATTATGGATGGCAGTCAAATTGTCTAGTATCTCCTTAGCATTTCTGCACGTAGATACACAAGAAAATTTATCAATATCAATTGCCTTTTTCACCAGCTTCAGAGCTTTCAGATTATCAGCGCTTTTCAGTTTATGGATGACATTCAATTTGGACTTCTCCTCAGGAAGTTCATATGGACTATGAGCAATTAGAACCCATAGATTAGAATCTATAGAGTTCATAAAATCTTGCAATCTTCCTAACCAGTTATAGAAGTTAGATCCATTAAACTTAGGAGGATTAGCCATTGAAAACAGATTGAAATAGTAAGTAGAAATAGTTAATGCACCAAATAGCAGGATCAGATCTGTAGATCATTGGATCTATTGAAACAGAAACTGGCTCTGATACCAATTATCGGGTTAGTGGTGCTAGCAGATATGCGCACGGCTGAGATCCAGAGGGGGGTGAATGGATCCCCATTAAAACTTTTACAGAATTAAAAAATTAAACTACACTAAAGGATGACAAATGAAGTCGCAGTGCTCTCCTTTCTACAAAATGAACTCCTCACTAAAAACCAATATGAATCACTCAGTGTGCAAATAGATTCCTCACATTAAACCACCATCACACGAGTGCAAGGAATAACCAACAACCAACTCTTGTACAAGGTGGAGGTTCGATCTAGGATCTCCCCACGTAAGAGGTGGCATTCCGGATAGGCCTAACCTATCTTTCCAGCCACGTCTTTCTATATACTCCTTGGTTGAAGGCACAAATCACATGAATGAAAATGTAATAAGTATCATATGCTTGTTAAGAATGGTCCTAGGCATACATCTAAACAAAGCATTAAGGAGATAAGCAATCACACACTAGAGACAAGAATTTTAAGGTGGTTCGATCTCAACCTTGAGACCTACATCCACCCCTCACTCAAACTAGAGTGAGGCTTCCCACTGATACACAGCTTAAGTCCACTGATACACAGCTTTGGGGACGAATCCCTACAAATCGCTGATCCACAGCTTTGGGGATTGAATCCCAGACTGCCGAGCCTCACAGCTTGCTAAACCCGCTGAGCCTCACAAATTGCTGTCCGAGGAATCGCTCCTCACCGCTGAGCAACACAGCTTGCTCTGCTGCCTAACAGCTTGAAGAAAGAATCAGAAGAAACACAAAAGAACAAAAATAATACATGGATAAATCTCGAAGAACAATGTAGCTCTCATGAGCGTTTGATTCTAGATCTGATCTAGAAATCAAAACTTTAGCAGCTTCCTCTTCTCAAGCTTATTCTCCTCTCTACGATACTCTATTTTTCACAATCCTCACTGCTCACAAGCCCTGATCACTCCTTTCCTTCTCTGCACTTTTCTAAGCTCGAAGTCTTCCTTATTGCTCTCACGTTCAGTCTCTTCACTTATATTTCACCCATGCATTTAAGTTGACCCTCATAACCCCAATAGAAGAAGAAAGAGCTTTCTTCTTCCCAAAGCGAGCCAGGTCTCGCCAAACTTTTATTAGAAATCTGAAACTCAAAGGAAGCCCATACTCTCTCGAGCCGGTAGAGTACTTTCTATGTAGATCATCAAGGGATGCTTCCTCATAGGGGCGCCCAGAAATAGGAAGGCCAGAGATTTTGTGGAAGCTCCATCGATCAAAAGCTATCTCTCCCTCAGCTGTGGCAAAAGTGTTGACCCGACGATTGAACCGTTCA
This sequence comes from Amorphophallus titanum, assembly GCA_024336825.1. Taxonomy (NCBI): domain Eukaryota; kingdom Viridiplantae; phylum Streptophyta; class Magnoliopsida; order Alismatales; family Araceae; genus Amorphophallus; species Amorphophallus titanum. The sequence goes on from JANBPO010002302.1 coordinate 9,748,035, forward strand.
GCCAAAGCCTGTAGCAAGCCACTATAACAAGGGTAGTGGTATAAAGCACCTGTCACAGCATGCCGAATGCCGACATGCTTAAGTAATCTGCTGTAATGGTGAAGCACGCCCATGAGCCACTCTGTGGCCTCCAAGTGAAATATGTGGGAAGAAACAATAGATCATTTCCCATACAAATTGGGCGCATAGCCACTCATAATTTTGTCAATCAGACATAACTTGTCATACCCCTCGGAAGCAAACTGGGTACCTGAAGGGAGTAAAAACCAGCCAGAAGCTGCATCTGGTGCTTCCTTGTGCTTGCTAGACAACTCCCATGAAGCCAAAGTAAAAGTTCTAGCCTTGGTATAACAATCAGGATTAGTGCTGAAGAACCCTAGCTAGGCTGCACATGGAAATTGAGGTTGGCGAGTGAAGCCTAAGGGAAAGACTGGAAAGGAAGTGCCATAGCTACCTAACATGCTGTCACACCTCACTAGGATAGCCCTCTCAAGTTGGCAACGCTCGACTATCAAGCAGGCATCATCTTCCTCCATATCCTCCAGGTTGAAGTTTTGAGTAAAAGAAAATAGGTATTCATCTAGTGGAAAGTGCTGTGGGTTGCCTTCGGGGCGCTCGTATCTGTAAAGGCCTCCACGCTTGACAATCAAAGATAAATCAACTGCTCCACCTCCATACTCATCCTCAGGAAGCGGGCCTGAAGTAATTATACTCAACCCTTGGTCGAGAAAAAACCAATTCTCCGGAGTGATCCTCGGAGGGCTCAGTGGAGGCATGAACCTCTTTGAGGTAATAGTTGCAGCATGCTTATCTTGCCCTTGCAACCCGTGAACATGGCTTCTCCTTGCACGAGACATATTGAATAGCCTACAAGAAAAGAAAACAAAAACATTGCAAAAGGTTAGATTAGCATAACAAAGCAACAAGGACAACAAGATTATAGGCCATGATAACATTAGCGGAAGCCAAAGAAATTTTAAAGGGGCGCGGGATGCCTACCGTCGCTTTCTGCTCCGACAGACCCCCCATGGGGGAGCATTTGTTGAACCCCACAAAGTTCACAAGCCATGTTTAATATTTCAGAAACTTTCAGAAGTGTAAAGGTTAAATGCACCATGTGACGGCCATAAAATGATAGCGAATCGTCGTCATCACATGGGTGCTATTGAGGGTCCCGCTAAATGAGACTATTCTCAAATTTACATGTGTTTTCATGCATGAAGAATTTTATCAAATAATTGATGAGCAGAGTGGAATTGCTCACTCAAGCGTAAAATCAACTATAAAAGAAGTTACAAGTTCGTTTAGCCGACTTCAGCATGCCGGGGTGTGTTCCCCACAAGGCGACAATCCCGTGTAACAAAACGCTACCAAAACAGACGAAGGAGGGGTTCTCCACGTGCTGCAGCCTCAGTTCCAGCAATAAAAGTGCTTGAAAGGGGTGGGAGGTCCCTTTTTGTAGCCAAGCAACCCAAGGAGCAACCCTCCCTCTCCCTCCGCCTCTCTTTCTTCTCTCTCAGATGTGGTGCAGACCGGAGGGGGGACCCCCTCCGGTCGGACAGTGTCGGAGGGCCCCGAAGAAAGCAATAGGAAAGAAAGGAGGTGATATGTACCAAACAGTGATCCGTGATCGCCACCAAAGTAAGCAATACAAAAGGAACTGCATTACACACCTTGGAAAGAGGTGGAGTGAAGGTGCAATCGCAAGCGGGGAAAAGAGTCAGGCACGGGACAGAACACGGTCTGCCACGGGCCGCTATCTAAAGAATGTGGTCTCTTGGTAGCTGCGATCAGTACCTAGAAAATAGAGCTATGGGAACTCGATCCTCCCTCCCTTTCAGCTAGCCAAAAGGGGTGGGCCTCGTGTTAGAGATGTTGTAAACTTACAAAAGAAAGTAAGGAACACAAGAAACAAAACCCAATTAGACTTGGGACCGTGCAATATCTATGAACCAACAAAGAGCTAAATGCATAACCGGAAGGGACGATACCTGGGGGTTGGTGGTTTTTTAACCCCTGTAGAATGTTTAAAGACTAGGTGGGTGTGTATGAAAGTGCTATGAATGCAGAGGAATGTGGGAGGAAGAAGAGAAAATATGCTATGAGGATGCAAGAAGAAAGAAGAAACAACTTGAAAGAGAACACTAAACATCAAACAAAGCCAAATACTCCCTGGACTAAACCACACTAGGATGTAGAAAACAACGCTCCATGATTGAAACTCGCAGTAGGGCACGGTAGCACTTCGTGGCAAGCTCCAAAGATTCCTCCCTCCCGTGAGCATGGAGCCAAAGGGTGCTATTTATAGACCTAAGGAAACCCCAGGTCAAAGTTGGAGGGTAAATCCCAAAAAGATAAGATTTGAAGAGATAAATCTGAGGGATAATGTCCCTAGATGGGTCGGAAACCTATCTGGCATGAAATCCTTGGAGTAGGAAGCTTAGATTAGGACTCTAGGGTGTCCTTGGCCGAAAAAGATAAAGTCTGGGCCAAACAGGACTCTGACTGATAACGTGGTCTATTACGCGACCGCTACCTCATGAACGGGATCGACCGCTGCTCCGCGACCACGCTAGCGAGGGAAGGCCTGAAGTAAGTCGACAGATGGCAAGCCTAAGTTGATAGACCCTACCTTAAGTTGACAGACATGCATCATAGGTCGACAAACTTGCCCTCAATTAATCGACCGAGCAGAGGTAGACATGGTTTGGTTACCGACTGTGGCTCAATGGAAGCCGGGTGACCAACCGCGACCATGCAAGAGAAGCCGACAATAGGTCGATAGACAAAGGCCATAGGTCGACAGACCTACCCTAGTCAGTTGATAGACATGTACATAAGTTGACAAATATGCTTCATAGGTCGATAGACATGTCACGTAGGTCAACAGACATGCCAAAATCAGTCAACAGAACTGATAAATATGTAGTTCGATCGGCGACCGGGGCCATATGGACGTGGTGGGTCGATTGACTGTGACCAAGATGCCAAGTCAACAGACAAAGGCTGTAGGTCGACAGACCAAGTCAAAATCAATCGACAAAACTAATAGAGACACGATCTTGCCCATGACCATGACCATAAGGACACGGTGGGTCGACTGACCGTGACCAGGAATCGTGGAAAAATAGTCTCCAAGACTTAATGGCCTAGCAAATGGGCTCGAAAATAGATCAAGGAAAACTCCAAAACAATGAGATAATCAAACATCATAAAGGATGAATAAGAGAAGGACTCAGCTTGTAAGCTGAAAATGGGTGCCAACACCAAGTTCTTCCACCTAGCTTATATCGCCCAACTTCCATCACCCATCGTTTACTTTAGTATCTATCATCTAACTTGATTGTCCACATTATCATCTAACTTCTTCTATCTAATTCTAGTGCTTCATCTTGTTGCCCAGTACATGGCTTAACCCAAAGGGGGATGAATGGGTTATTAAAATTTGATCATGATAAATATTAGTTAGATCAGTGTGTGAAAAAAATTGCACTATAAATGCATGTAGGATGAAACTTAAGTGCAGTAGACAAAATATCAATCACACATAGGGACACAAAGATTTTTTTACTGGTTCAACCTTGACCTCAGCCAGTCCTCCATCTAGTACCCAACAACCACTCGAAATTCCACTCTCTCCCCACAAGTAATAGTTACATTGGCTATTTTTGTTCAAGTGTTCAACCACACCATGGGCACTCGCTCACTAGAGTCCCAGCTGAGTTGCAGGCACAACCAAACATAGCTATTTTTGATCAGGTGTTCAACCACACCACATGCGCTCTTTCACTAGAGCCCTATCTAACTTCATGGCATAGCTAAACCTAAGATTTTAAACCTCATGTAGGCACTCTTTCCCGCAAGTAAGGGAAAACTGGATTTCAAGTCTCTTGTAGGCACTTTTGCCTGCAAGCAAGGGACTTCTCCTCTCAAGAAGAAGCGAACCATTATTCAAGTGAGTTTACATAGATATTGTCTCTTGATAGGCAAAGTTGTGTACAATGAAATATAAATCGTTCAAGATAGAAGAATGAGAGTAAAAACATAGTTATGTTAAGTGACAATGAAAAATCTTTCAAAGATAAATGCATAGAATCACGGAAGACACTTGTAAGGAATCTGAGGATACTACTATACTTCAAAGATGCTTCTGTTTCTCCCTTGCTTCAGCATGCTATGGATGTGGTTGAGGAAGAAGCTGGCTTTGCTTTTCTTTTAACACTAGGCTTCATGCTTCTATCGACTGGAGTTCACTAGATGTAGTGCTTGGTACACTCACTCCTTTGTTGTAGCATTCTGTAGCTCCTTGGATAGATGATGTATCTATGAATACACTCAGCCAAGGCTCTCCCTAAGAGAGATTTATTGTTCAACCACATCAGATATTTATAGCTCCTTGTGAGGATAGTTCCGTAAGATATATTTTGATGATCATTTAGATTCATCCAGGTATTCGTTAGACTCATCCTAGTATTCGTTGAAGAGCTCCCCATTTTTGCCTATAGCATGTAGCTGTCTGCAGAGAGATCTTTACTATCTTGAAATTAATGCGCTCCTTTGAGTGAGAAGAGAGGGGCAGATCCTTCCTAGGATAGATTCGTTGACTTCGTACTTTTCTCTTGGAGATCTTCCTTATAGTGTTGTATCTGTTAGCATAATACTTCACTGAGAGTGCTCCTTATTCCTAGAGTTGTCACACTACAAAAGGAGTTTGTTTATTCTATGAAAAGATAAAGTCAGGAATGACTGCGTACAATACTCCCTTCATTCTATTGAAGTCGATACGCATTTGTACTTACTATTCTGACAGTAACTTTCTAGTCTGTTGCTTCCTGAAATAGAGTTAAAGATATTGACCTTGTCAGTCCATTGGTCAGGTATATTTCATAAGAAAGGAAACAGAGTGTGTACGTTTACACACCACACAAGTAGCATTTAATGTCTCACACAGTAGACTACAATGTATTTGAATTGTGAATCTCAGTGATGATAGACGCTTTATCCATTAACTTAGTTGTTAAGGAAATGAGATTTCTCTAATTGAACTATAGCTATCATTTCTATAAGAATGTTGCGATCTTTTGGATAGTTGATGTTTCTTGCAACTAAAGACATATAGTCATTTGACTACTTTTACCTTTTGCTTGAGATAGTCGATTTAGGTGTGAATTTTAGTTTAAATGGTCGACTTAATCTATTTTAGACATAATCAGATTTTGATTCTGCAGCTATAAGTAATAGCCTTTGAGATAGCTGATGATTCATGCGACTATATGACAATTTAAGATGTTAGATAGTCAAAGTAAAGATGAGACAGTTGTTGATATAGTTCGACTATATACAGGCAATCTATCTTGAGATAGTCGATGTAAATAGGCTACATATTAAACTATCTATTAGGATAGGTGATGCCTTCAACTATCTATTAAGATAGGCCATCATTTAGTTCATTTATTTTAGTATTAGGATAGTCGATATCCCAGTGACTATGTTCATAGATAGACGATTGTTTGTGCACCTATATTTATGATATAGGTGATGGAATGTGTCTATGTTGAATACTTTCTGCAGATAGGCGATGTTTATCATAGGCGTTGGAAGTGCGCCTATGTAATCTTTAAGTGCACTATGTGAAATGTTTCATGAGATAGTCGATGTTGAGATAGGTGATGGGGCTGCACCTTGGTGAGTTTTTGTGCCTATGTGAGCATCTAAGTAAATTCATGCGCCTATGTGAGCACTTAAGTGAATTTTATGTGTCTAAGTGAATTTTAGCTGATCTTTTTTAGCACCTATGTGGACTTAGACTAAGTTTACAATGCTTATGTGAATAGTCTTGCGACTATGTTATACAAAGAAGAATTTCAGACATTCTTAATTTTCACAGGGCTTTTCTTATAAAGACTTTTATTACTTTCAATGACTTTTGTTCTTATCTAAATTAACCCCAATGCTTTGTTTTTACAAGAAGGTTAACCCAATCACTCAAAACACAAATCACTCAAAAACACAACAGTCACCAAACTACTCAACAATTCCAGAGGAGACACAATAGACCCATCATCGTAGCACCAGTAGATTTCAAAAATGGCGGTTGGATTAGGGACGGTAGCATCGTCCTGAGCAGGGGGGTCATCTTGTGGTAATGGAGGGAGAGGAAAGCGGAGGAAACTCAAAATGGGTGCCTCTTGAAAAACTTCATTATCATGTGTGGTCTCCAACTATTCATAATCATCCAATTCAAGTGGACGCCGTGGTGAAGGTGCAATAATGGGTGATGGGGGTGTATGTTGATATGGAGGGTTTTGCCGGTATGAATGTGGAGGTAGAGGTGGAGGGCCATATGAATGAGTGATGTGATTAGGTGGAGGTGAATGCGGAGGTGGAGGGCCATGTGAATGAGTGGGGTATATGGATGGTGGACGAACGGTGTCCAGTTGATTATGGAAGCTTGTAAAATCATCTTGCTCACACATGTTGATGATGCCATTATCATCTCTCCTCTCATTCCAATCATTCTCCATCTTGGTGATTTTGTTCATGAAGGCATGATGAGTATTAATTTGAGGAGGAGGAGGAGGCGGGCGCGGGCCTGTGACCCTCTTCAATTGTTCCTCCATTGAAGTAATTTTATCAATGAGAGCTTGTTGGAAGGGTGTGATTTGCAGAGTAGAGGGTTGACATGGAGAGCTCAGAGGGGCGGCTTGATATGAAAGCCATGAAAGTTGGAGGGGTTGACCCACAAAAGGACCCAGTCGGGCTGGGATACAAGAAACATGAGGGCCGTGGGGCCGTGAAGAATAAGTAGAAAGAGGCGGGTGATGGGCTACCCGAGGAGGATGATGGATAAAAGGGTGTGGGTGATGGGCCACCCGTGAAGGCATAGAAGGAGGATGTGATGATGAAGCTGGACCCTGAGATGCAAATCTTGGGAGACCGTCTCTCTAGATGGAGGAGATGGTTCCGGGAGAATAGTGGTTCGAGATTGGTGCAGGTGACCACAAGATTGAGAATTGCCAATAAGTCGGGCAAGACCATAAGGATGAGGACGTGGTCTCTTAGAAAAATTGTGGTGAGAATTATGAGATTGAGGATTATAAGATGTGCTTGGTTGTTCACCCTCATGATTGTATTTTGAATAAGACATGTTAATTTGATTGTCCGAGTGAAATATTATGCAAGCAAACAACGGTTCAATCAAGGCAATGTTGCAAAGATATCCAACAATATGAGATGTTTATCCTTGATTTTTTTATTTCCTCCTTGGTGTGAATTAAGTGAGTTTTGACAATGTTTTTGTAATCCACTCAAGATAGGAACCTAGTTTCAATGTGATTTACTCCGGTGCCAACTAGGTAAACCCTCTCTCACCACATTTTGGGCCAACTAATCCCAGGGAACTTCAACGTACAACCTGCCCAACGTCCGTGAGAGAATCCATGGGTGCAGGGACTTACGGAGGTCTTGGACAAGGAAATTTTGGTCCAAAGAGACGGAATGCTCAATGGAGGGTCTTTCCAAGTCCAAGAGGGTGTAGGAGATCTTAAAAGTGTAGAGAGAGGAGGTCCCCCAAGCCAAATGCTCTATGAATGGAAGCTAACACAAAATCTAAGCTAAATCTAGAGGATGGTGAGAGAAATATGGCCAAAATGAATGTATAACAATATACAAGAAGAGTACAAGATGCAACCAGAGAGGATGGCGCACAGAAACCCGATGAATGATGTAACAAAAGAGCTCTCGAGTAAGGACTCACCTGAACGTAGTGCCCATAGGGAGCGTGATCATGGTCGCGGTCAGAACGAACACCGCGTCCTTGGATGTCAAAAATAATGCCACAATGCCTCTCTTGTTGGGGTGCGCCCCTCTCTCCTCTCTCCCCTCTAGTTCTCCCTCCTTCTAGGGTTTGAGAACTCTTCTATCCCCTCCTCTAATCTTCCTCCTTCTATCTCCGGTGCCGCCGCCGCCGTTCATCCCGCCATCAATCCACCACGGTTGTTCTTCTGAAATGCTGTCCAAGTACTGTTTTAGCTGGACAGAGGTGCAATACGAGAATTTTCATGTTCAAGTTCATGATCTGCTAAAGCTGAAATTTTATGGTAGGTTCCCCACTCCAACCATAAACTCCAAAAAAAACCCAGCCTCAAAATCCCCTGGTAATCTGTCTCCTGTGCAGATCCAGTTCCAGAAAGCCACCATCCGACCCATTAGCCCACCTTAGCCATATCCAAATCCAGTGAAATTTTAACTAGAGTTTCTGTCCACGAAGATCCACTCCTCAGAAATTTTTCACGAATTTAGAGATTTTCTAGCCCTCACTAAAAGTTATCACAAGCCCCTATTTCCTGTCTATCCTCAATTTTTTAGGCCCGACCCCTGTCTACTAGAAAATCTACCAAAAATCTGTACCTCCATAAAAGTCCACAAAGAAAATACCTTCATTTTTCTGACTCTCATATCTACAACTTTCATGAAGAGCTCAACGCTTAGATCTATCACTACACTCTTGGTCAACTTGTGTTCTCAGTCAAGTCTGGTTCTGCCCTGCTAGATCTGGTTTTGTGAACTAGCATTTTGAAAATTCTGCAAAGGCTGTCTCTGAGATGTTATGATATTCTGAACCAACTTAAGCTTGTAGCCCTGCGAAAGAGCTTTCCAACGCCACCAACCTCGCATCATTCTGACATCGGGGCCGATCGTAGCAACAGTTTTTGCCGGGTTGCGCACTATAAAATAATAAGTTACAACTTGTTGATAGCAAATCCAACGCTTGGAGACTGGATCCGCCTCGCCTCCCACGAGGTGAACCAGCACGTCGCCATCTGAGGGAGCGTCCCTCCAGGCCCCCTGTCATAGCGGTGCCATTTCGGACCCAGTCGGCCCCACTGAGCAGCACGTGGGCCCCACAACCACTAGCAAGCGTCTTCTGGACGGCACCGATGGCCGCCAGGACGTGATGTTGTTGGCGAATGAAGCGGGCTCGGCTGTATAGTTGTTGCCAGGACGTGATGTTGTTGATGGCTAAGATAAAGCGGTATTCTGACGTTGCATTAGATATAAGCATCTTAATCAGCTCCTACTCCAGAATGTGCCCAGGGACTTTTGCGGCAAGGCGACGCCAGCGGTCAACAAATGTGCAGAAATTCTCTTCAGACTTCATCATCTCATGGGCCAGATCCACCATAGAATACTTGGGCCCAACCTAGTCCTGATACTGTTGAATAAACTTATCTTGCACGACTTGAAAATTCACAACTTGCTCTTGTGGAAGAGAGAAGAACCAATCCCGAGTCGGGCCTTCCAAAGACAAATCGAATAGATAGGCCATCAGGCGTTGGTCGTGTTGAAACTGGGCCGACTCATAGAGGAACTCATTCAAGTGCACGTAAGGGTCACCGACTCCACCATAGCGGCGATATGCAGGATTTTGGGAAGATAGAGGAAGCCGGAGATTTTGAAAAGTGAATGGAACACTTAAAGAGGATTGAGGTCGATCCGGCGTTGGAGCTCATCAAGCTGACGTTGGACTTGAGCAATCATCTCTTGAGTAGGGAGAGATCGAGAAGAGTATGGACCGGCTTGAGCAAGAGATTGTGGATTAGGGCCAGGAGCAGGGTAATAGGCTGGATGAGAGGATCCGAGCTGAGAAGAAGGAGGGAAGCCCATTCCAAGAGTGGAAGGATACATGGGCCTGGAAGAGACGTTGGTTCTAAATGCGACCCTTGTAGGAGATCACTTTTTTGAGGAAAAAATATTAATAGCTTGACGCGAAAGGATTTTGACCGAGATGAATTTTCTACAAATTTTTTTCCTCAAATTTCCCAAGATTACCAGACACCAACAAGAACATCTTTAGACAACCGCAATCCGGAAACATATTCAGTACCCAATCCAGCGCAAAAGACCAGACCGTAACGGCCAACATGTAGAAGGTGACCGCACAATGAAAGCCGCGTTGAAACAAATTATGAGAGGCAGCATACAACACGGACAAGAGGAGACCAGACGACAGCTTTGCGTCGAAGCAAATTACGGATTATCACTTTTGCCAGAATGAGTGGCATCGGGGTCGATCGATGTATAGATATCACGTAACTTGGAAGACTAACAACTTCTTTTCCCCACATAAGCGCAACTTGCACCACGTGATGGAACATCAATCAAAACTTTGCCAGCCGCAAGACTGCTGAGAAGATACACAGGGTGCACCGGAGTCCAAAATGTCATAGGGGATCTGTTCAAAAGTGCTCCCACCATCACCGAGGTCACTCTTCGATCGACATTCCACTTGGAACAGTAGTGAATGTTGGGTAATTAGTGAAGGGCCAATATCCTGTATGTTGTAAGGCAAGCCACATGGTTTCGCCTGAGGGCTCGATTTATAACGGGGTGAGCTACTATGCTACACATGCTACTGCCACTTTCAAAGCCAATGAATTGACAGCCATTGGGCATGATATATAGATGTGGCACAAGCAGGAGCTAAAAGTAGTAACAACTAGATTAGCTCAGGCCATCTGCAGGGCAGGTCGTAGCCACTTAGATCGTACCACCATGTGCTTATTCTGTTCTGACTTTCCTATTCATCACGTCGTGATAGTAAAGGAGGACGCACATGGGTTGCCCGACAATGCTGAAGAAGGACCAGAAGATCATATTCCCCACCTGAAAGAGGTTAACAACGTCAAAATTAAATCGGTGCACCCCTTATGCCTACAACAATACATTTGCAACAGAACACAACCACGCAAAAGTGTATTAGGTGGACCCTTGAGTGGCAGAAGCAGAGAAACAATAAACTTTAGACATTTGACATGAATATTTCTATTGCGAACCAGCAAGAAAAGATAAAGCAATTGATGCGTGCAGGAAAGGCATACCATGTTACTTTTGAATTTCTTTTGCAGGTAGTTTGTCAGGATCACCAAGGGAACCTGGTTCGAAATGATGACGAAAGCACGTCAGAGATATCAAGTTATTAGTATAGCTAACTAATGGAACATGCACATCCTGCTGCCAGATGGACAACGAATAGTTTCAATCTTACAATCTTATAGACAGAGACAATTTGGAAATTCTGGGTTCGTTCCTAATGCATAACATCCACTAAGCTCAAATGGACGATTTAGCCTGTTAGCTGATTCATTTACATCGGGATCTAAAAGCAGAATGCTTATCACTTCTAGTGTTTCCCACGTGTGGCAGGCCCCGGTTATAATTTTGGTTGTGGCTAAAGAAAAAGTAAACCAGACCATCTTGAGTAAGCTTAGGGTCCTGGTTTCTGAATTTAATTCCTACCGATCTCAACACACTTTCTGGCAAAAAGCACATTCTTCAAGTCAACTCAAACTTGGCTTGTTCTTCCATATCTTTAGTCACTGCTGTGAAATACAATAAGAGACTACTTATGCACCAGAACATGTAGCATTTATTGTGCAATTGCAAAAACTTATGAATCACTATAAGAAAGATGTCCTGAATGTATGGTTTTCTTGGACGCTACTTGGCAAGCTCAATAATTTTTTTTCAGTTGTGCAATCCTTAAGCAGTGGTTCTGGGCTTACGTTATCAGATCCAACGGGAATTCTGAGAATTAAAAAATTCATCCGGAATCACGACGACGCTCGGCTTTGTGCCGTTTGTTGGTCATTGTTGATTTGAATTGTCTTCAATTACCTCGATTGCTTTGAGGAACTTGTGATTGATTATTATTATTTTTTGACCGGGAATCCGCGAAATTTGGAGATAATTCTTCGGAGCGACGGTACTGGCTTTGTGGCGTATTTCGACCGTCGCCAAACTTTAGCGTAATGTACCTCGATTGATTCGAGGAAGTTGTCTCGATTAATTCGAAAAAAATAATGGGTGCAACAGGCCTGCAATTGTGGGTGCTCTCCTCGGCCTCATGCGGTTGCAGCTGCAGTTCACAGTGGCGGTGATCACCAGTGGCGAGGGTTCCCGGTGGGCTTCTGGTGGCTGTAGGTGCACCTCTCATGGGTTGCCACAATGTGCAGGTCGTGAAGGAGGATGCCTGTTGGACTCATTATTTTTCTCGAATTTAATCGCGACAAATAAAAATTAAATTGGTCTGATGGTGGCTGAAAAATGGTGCAGCCGACGCTGTTATATAAACAGACCTTCACAAATCTTAGGAATCCCTGTCGGACTGGTGGCGTAAAAGAATGCATCTCTGCAGCAAGAAAACAGCTAAGAGAAATTTCCTTTCGCACTTACGGAGTGTCCGGGATACGTCAGGAAATAGTCCTCGAAGGATGAAACCTTCCACCAATGGCGAGCGACGTGAAAGGGACAAACAAACAAAGGCACAAAGAATCCCAAAGCATCGCTTTCTCCTCCGCGTGGCCGGGGTACAAAAAACATTGGAAGATATTAAAAAAATTGGGCCTTTTGTAGCTGGGGGGTCGCCTTCTCTTTCTCCCTCTCTCCCCCTTTGGGACCTACCTGGGCCGTTAGAGGGGTCCCTGGACCTACATGGACCCGGTAGCCACCCCGCGGTCCCACCTGGGCCGGTAGAGGGGTCCTTGGACCTACCTAGACCGGGTAGGCCACCCCGTGGTCCCACCCGGGCTGGGCCCCATGGGTCCACCCGGACCGGGTGGGGGCCTCCGTGAGCTTACTCGTACCAGGTAGGGCCAGGGGGGCCCCACACCCTACTCGGACTGGGGGGAGGGGGTGCTTCCCCACCCGGGCCGGGTTGGGGTCCCGCATCCCTACCCAAGCCACCTTGGGTGGTTTTGGGACCTACTTGGGCCGGGTTGGGGGAAGGGCCAAACCGGACCGGGTCCTCCACCTCCAACCCTGGCGAAAAAAAAGAAAACGTATGGAGCATCCAAGGAGCAGAAGACTTGTGCCTTTGTTTGTTTTTTGAAGACCCAAGGACGAGTTTGTTTGCAAAAATGCCCTTGTAATTGTTATGTCTTTGTCTGTATTTTTGATGCAATTTTTTTGTCATCTTGTGGGGAAAATAATGTAATTTTCTGAAATAATCAGAAATACGAATCCGAATTCAAACCACTTCCATCTCTTGAAAAAATTGAAAAATAGGTAATGAGCACACTTGCCTAGTAGTTATCTTCGCATCAACATGAAGGAACTTGTTAAAGTAATTAACATTTTAACTCTAGAGAAATAGGGCAAAAATCATGCGAATGCGATAACTCAAGGTAAATAACCAAAATAACAAGATAGTCACATGAGATAGAAATGAGCAAGAAAGTAACAAGAATGAACAAGAATATAATATGGCCTTTCATAAACAAGAATGTATCGAGAATGTACTAGCAAGTCAAATACTCATCATCCAAACATCTTTTGCTTAAGAGCAAGTATTCGGTAAATTTCTGTGGAATATCATGTAACATGCAAGAAAGTCATGTATGTTGTGAATTCCAAATGTTTCGTGAAATTCTAAATATAAGGTGTTGCTCCTGCACAACGGGGGCAGCGTCGCCGCCAGAATGACGCCAGGCCTATAAATTTAGAAAATCACCCAAATAAGTCAATTTGAGGGTCAAATTGGGGTATTACAAGTAATATATGATGCGCTCACAGTAATATCAATTTTGGCATGTCTACATGAGGGACTTGGCTACTTGTGCGAAGGGGGGTGAAGGGAACTCATGTTCGCGTTGCATGGGGGGCCAACCACCCACGTTGAAACCTGCTGGCCTGAGAAGCTACCGCAAAGATGCCGTTGATGTCATTACTTTGTTCCGCATGTGAAAGTCTTAGCCGCGTTGCTACCGCATTGAAGAAGTGGGGGTGGCTACGTGTAAAGGGGGGTCTCCTCCGTCGCCTGCCATGTGGAGACCGGTTGCCCGCATTGAAGCCCGAGGGCCGCGTGAGGAAGCCTATTGGCCTGAAGCTGCAGCCTACTTGAAGGTCGCCTGCCAAGCCTCCACGTGAAACTGCTCCCGCATGCATGAGGGCCGCTTGGACTCCTTGAAGAATGGCTTCGCTACAGCATGCATGGGGCAGAGTTGGTCACGTGGAGAGGAGATGCATGCATGGGCTGCGTGTGAAAGAGAAGAACGGCCACCCACCATCCATGTGAAGATGGTGAAGGGGGTCCCGCCATGGAGAACCATACTATCATTGGCCATGTTGAGAACACCCGCGAGAGATGCAGCTTGGCCACCATCATTGAAGACCACTATTGTGAGACGCCCACTATCGGAGCATCCTCTCCACGCCGGCCATCCTCACCGTGGGAGACGAAGCACTGTTCACAAAAAAAAAAAGAAAACTTTGGTGCTTCATTTCATGTAAAAAAAATTATATGTTTACCCCTAAATAAAAGATATTTCATCATGCAATTTTTATCCTTCTTAATTATATCTCAACTCTCACTAATTAGATTATGTTTATAAAATTTGATTAATTCCATAAAAATCTGAATTAAGTGTAAGACCGAGTATAACTGTCAAAAATTACATAATTGACTATGTTAAAGCCCCAAAGATAGCATGTGTGACATAAATAAATATGTGAAAATGCACACTTATCTGTAGCTCCCCAGGCGTACTGCCCTACTCTGAGCACGGACAAGTGTTAGTAAGCCCCAATGCCTCCATGATAGACGCCGTGGCTATTGACCTATTCTTTCGATCATCCAAGTCCAACCCCAATAAATTCTGAGTCCCCTCTCGGTAATCAGAGTAGGTGACCCCAGTCACTACCTCACCCTCCACTTTGAGGCCCGTGATTCAGACCATGTCTTCTAGGCCGGGCACCATGTGCCCCTAAGACATTAGGAAGGCCCGACTCACTGGGTCCCATCTTTTACGCAATGCTTGGACGGGGGTGAGGTCGAGCTTGATTGGCTCGATTCGGAGAAAGGCCCCAAACCCCATCTCGTCTAACTGAGCCTTTTGAAAGTTTGAAAGATCCCGATATGCGGCCACCACCAGCTCCCATGAAATGTGTGATCTTACCATACTTTGCATATACACAGGAAGTGCAAAAGGGTTGCATTGTCAAAAGAAAGAGGGAGAACAAGAGAGGAAATGAAAGAGGGTCCACTCACAAGCTGCAACTAGGTCCTCTCACTCAAATGCCCTTCGATGTCAGAAAGTCTTCTAGAGTTGCCCCTAGATCGGCTTCTCTTCGAGGAGTGGGAAGATTCGCCCTCCATTCTAAAACTTAAGAAATCTTTGCTCCTCCTTCTCCTCAGAAACTTTCACTCTTCGAGTTGGCTTCCACTGCCCCTAGGGTGAGCAAAAGAGGGTCAGAGCCAACAGACCTAAAACTTCTAACACAGACAACAACATGTAACAGACCAGATTATCTCATCAGAGGCTTCGGATATGCCAGCTCCTACAACCGTAGCTTCTCTAGAGGCGATTACCGTACTTCATCCTATGCCAGTAAGGGTTCAACCAGCAGCTGAGGTGCCATCATTAGAGCTGAGCTCGCTGGGGGAGAGCTCTGCTCTAGTGTGTGCTTCAGAGTTAAGGGCTGAAGTAGAACCATCTAGTGGTTTTGCCTTCGTCCCAGCGACCATACTGACCATTGCACCTGAATTTACAGCCCCATTTGCGCTAGAACAGAATCGGAGCCTTTGCCATCTCCAGCACTTACAAGAGAAGCATCTTTTGAGAGTCCGGCAGTAGCAGGGGCAACAGTTCAAGAATGAGCTGTTGAAGTGCTTGGTTCATCAACCGCAACGGCCATTCCATCTTCCTCTTTGGAGCCAGACATAGGCTTATGGGTGTCCATAGACAGTGAAGTTACTTTTGATGTGGCTCCAACAGCCTCTCTTGGCTTCACATCATCAGAGGATTTTATGTGGTAAAATTTAGGGATGCTGCGCCAGGTAGTAGAATCTCAGTCGGCACTGACTTATTTGCAATTGAAGGAGGTGGCTGAGCGACTGACAATTGGCCTGCAAGCACTAGGCTGCCCTTTAGAGACATGGACCTAGTGGGTGCTGTTATTGTTGAAATTTGTGAATCGTTGAGATTTTCTGGGGTGCACTGTGAATGACAAACTGACGGCCCTTAAATTGAAGAAAGCCGATTGTTGGTCAGGGCTAGAGACGCTGAATTCTAATCTTCAATGGTACAGAACCCAACTGGAAACTTCATCTACTCATGCACAATTTTTACGCAGCCGGATGGATGAGCTACGGACAGAATTGAGTGCTATTGAGGCTGAACTGTCATTAGTGGAGATGACACGGTCTTAGAGTGCTGAAGAGATTGCCTTGCTAGAGGGACAGATGGCATCATTGTAGGATGAAGTAACTCACCTTCAAGAAGAAGAAGCTCACCTTCATGAATTAAGAGCGGCTCCAAATGATAGACTCCTTAATTTTGAGGACATTTTCTAGTGACCTTAGTCGTTCCTCATCTTGTAATGCAACCCTTCTAAGGGTCCCGATTGTACTTGTCCTCTTTTTGCAATGAAAAATTATCTTCTCGTTACTGCTTTGGGTGCCCATCACCATTTTTATTTTACAACAATTAGTAGCAGTTTGGTAACTCTCGTAAGAATACACCCATACCTGTACCGCAGGAGAGTGCCCACTCTTTCAAGGAAATGATGGGAGAATCACTCCACCGTGTGACAGGATTTTGAGAGTTCCCAATCTGATAAGTCGCAGTGAACGGAGGGCTCATCAGCCTAAGGGCCGGGTATGCAAGCATTTGTTAATCTTAGAAAACAAGAGATTTTTAAGTTTCATCAAGATAGATGAAGAGCCTACCTCGGATAGGTTTTATCACTTACAGAGGTGATGATGCCTCACGCTTAGTTGAAATCCATCATCGGCATTGGGTTTATGCTGATGCAAGGAATAGGTTTTAAAAGGTTTCATCAGAATAGATGGAAGGTCTATTCCGGATAGATTTTAGCATCGATCTCAGATGATGTGCCATATGATCGATGGAAGTTTCATCGTCAGCATTGGGCTTTATGCCAACGCAAGGAGTGGATTTCAAAGGTTTCTTCAGAACAGATGGAAGGTCTATTCTGGATAGGTTTTAGCACCGATCTTAGGCGATACGCTGTATGATCGATGGAAGTTTCATCGTCAGCATTGGGCTTTATGCCGATGCAAGGAGTAGATTGTAAAGGTTTCATCAGAATAGACGGAAGGTCTATTTTGGATAGGTTTTAGCACCAATCTTAGGCATTGTGCCATATGACCTTCTGATTTGTGCTCTTAGTGTCCTCCAACGACACTCCTTATCAACGTTGATATCTCCGATCACCTTAATCTTCATCCATCTCCATACCTTCCAACATAAAACTCTTAATTAGAACATAATTTGCCCAATCCCACACCATCCAACACGTCCAGAGCACATGACAATATTGGGGTGGACTCTTAGATCCCACAATTCAACCTCCAATTGCTTTTGATGTGAGCAAAATAATCATGATTGTCAATCGCCCACTGTCAATCTAGTGAGATGAATCTCTTAGATGGGTATGAATGACCTGTTTTCATATCCAGAACACCCGGACCCATATCCAACATGTGTAATTAGATTCAAATATGGACCCAATGTTGACCCAACAACTAGGATCCAATAATTCAAATCCCAAAGACACTAA
This sequence comes from Amorphophallus titanum, assembly GCA_024336825.1. Lineage (NCBI taxonomy): Eukaryota > Viridiplantae > Streptophyta > Magnoliopsida > Alismatales > Araceae > Amorphophallus > Amorphophallus titanum. Next base: position 9,765,615 of record JANBPO010002302.1, read on the forward strand.
GAAATCGTACTTAAAGAAGAAATCTTTTCTCTCACCTTAACCCCTCTTCTTCTTCACGATGGGAAGAGGGAAAGAAGCCCTAGCCGCCTTGGACTCCAACTAGTCGCCGCCGCCGCCGGCCAGCATCCTCTCCAACAACCACCGCCACCGCCGGCGCCGGCGACCCTCCTGTGACACTGTACACACTGCACTGTTGCTGCGACGAGCTTGTGGCCTCCCTACTACTAATCGCAAGGCATAGCACCCAACAGTCATTGCCCCACCACGTTATACAGCCTACTGCTATAGCTAGTCTGTTGCTCGGTGTGTGGCTACCACCTTTAGGCTCAGCCGCTGTTCGCATTGCCAGGCTTCCTGCCTCCTACAACTGCCTTCGCCGCCGCCGGCCATGTCCCCGCCGGCGAGCCACGTGCCATCCTACCCCGATTTCGGAATGAGCCATATAGAATCTCACGAAGGTCTAATGCACACGCTATCCGGCCCCGATTTCAGAGTGGGCCATATAGAATCCCATGTAAACTCTCCCCAGAGTTCTACCCAGACTCCTTCCAGATCTAAGACACCCTCCGGGGCGGTAAGATCACACGTACCCTTAAATAATAACGGTAGTTTAGAGCAGTTTTTGAAATGTATTATCCAGAGAACACGGAAGAAGAAGATGTTGTCATCACCCATGTATTGGCGTAAGTTTCGGGGAGTACGAAAGCGCGGGCGGGATCCCCTGCTTGTGTAATATGGATAGGGCTGCATGCCCTTTGGACTGCAGGAGGACTGACGGTGTCAGCACCAACCACAAAGCAGAGATTAGTTACGTACCGCGTGTACGTACGTGGGAACGAGTACTCTGCTGCCAAATGAATTAATTAAGAAGAATTTGGATCGCCTATGTATGATTGTAAATAGATCAGATCAGATCAGACTCGGTCCATCCATAATTAATTAACTAGATTTGCATCTTCACCATCCGTTTTGTCATGGGTACGTCATCATGGTTAAGCTTCTCTTGTCACATGCAACAACGCACCGCCGTCGTGTTGCATGCGGGTACCTCCAGTATCCTCCGTTTTGATCCGTTTATTAGTGACCGTAAACGATGATGACGGTAGTCGGTTCAATAATTAGAGGACATTGAAAAGAGATCAAATTATATATTGCCCCCCCCGTTGGAAGATCTCAAAAATAACAGGCCCCATTCTTTTTATATATATATGTCGGTACGTAGTTACACGGTGCCCCATCCTGGTCCCTATCACGTGCCCTCTGCTTTTCAATGCGTAATGGCGCATATTTTTATTTTGAGGGCACCTTTATATATACGAATCGATATTCGATGCCTGTCGGGACATACTTTTACGAAAGGTAAGTGCACCTTGGGAAAAGATACCTTGCCATGCCGGCAATCTACCGTTGCTTGGTAGGTGGACAACCAATCGGCTCCCAGTATAACATCATGACAGCCTCGACAACAGGAGGTGAAGGCGGTTGGACCTCAACTGAAGTTGAAATGAAGAATACTCATATAGGCTGAAGGCATAATAAACTGCAGGAGCCCTAGGCGACAAATCACAAATTACCTTCTATTTCATGACTGGGCGTAGGAGAAGGTAAATCCCCCTCGATGGGAGCTATGGGCACTCCCTCTTTTCTCTCTCCAACTACCGCAGGGGCAGCGACCTCTTGCGCAATCCTTACAAAAGGAGTGCCAACAACTACAAAATAAAAAAAATTAGCCTATGCAGCCAGAGTAGAAAAGGGATGCAAAAGGAAGAATGTACCTTCGGTCGCGTGTGTCTGCACGTGGGAAGCCTCAAATTTCATGAATGATACCATGGGCAGGGGGACAACTACCGGCTCTGGGTCTGCGGTCTTCTTTCACTGGGCCCGTTTGTCTTTAGTAGCCGCCTCTTTCGCTTTAATGACTGCCTCCTTTACTTGAGACCTTGTTCACTTTCGTGAATCACTGGGAGGCAAAGGTGTTGTAGTCGGAGCCGTCTCTGGAATTTCAAAATATGTTAGCTTTCGAGCCTTTACAATCAGCTCCCTAAAGTGCCTGGTCTCCTCCGAAGTGAGCCGGACTGCACATGTGTAAAAGCGAGAATGACATATACTACCACAACAGGAGAAGTAGACTAGAGGCTGAAATCAAAGAATGAAAGATACCTATCGGCCCCATGTAAAAAGGGGAGAGCGGCCAATAAAATAACGAGGGCACTTTGTCTCTCGAAGCTACCTCATGAATTAACCAACATACATCTCCTATCACCTCGCTTTATTCAACCAACGATGCCAAGCCCTAATGGCCGCGAGATGATAGATGGTAATACTAGCCAAGATGGTCCAGCCCCCATCCATCGGCATACTTGAAAGAAAGAAGAAGAGGCTGGCCCAGTATGGCTTCACTTGGGCCACCAACTGAAAGCCTGTAGGAGCAGAGCAACACAAACAACCAAGGGGTGTCACTATGAAGTGTGGCCCGTCGGCCTTCTCTTTTAATGAAAGCCCTGTAAGGATAAAGCCTATCACTCTCATGACGCCATTCAGCTATGGAAGGGATGGGCTCCTCTACCTACAAAGGAAGCTGTTGAAGGACTACTAGCTCGCTACTTACCCGGCATAACCCTTGAAGCGTCTTCATGAGGCCGTCCTTACTGATTTCTGGAAGCTTCGGTTCAGCCTTGGGTGAGCGACGCTTCGCAGCCTTTCGGGCTTCCAGATAGGCCATCACTTCGGTGTTAGTCAAAGACTTCAACTTCTTTAAATGAGAAGGGTCGATGTCATGAGCTAGCACTGACTGGGAGTCCAAAAACTTCCTTTCTGCAATGGCCCAACACTCCCGGTGAAAATTTCTGTAGAAGCCCGTCCGTGCATTACACCATCGAATGTACTCTGGAGTTACACAGGGAAAGCGAGCAAGAGTCGGGACCCTGAATGAGACTGCCTCTCGATTATGGAAGTAGTCCCACCATACGCGGGCCTCGTCGGTAGCTACCTACCCTGCCTGAGCCCTGTTCGGCAGTGCAAATTGGGTAGAAGATGAAGAGATGTGCTTGTCATAACCAAAATTCTGACTGAATCAGAATGGGTAGTAGGGTTCCAGCCATAAGATGCTGCTCTTGTGAAAGACCAGGATGCTCGGTCTTATTGCCAACACCCAATCAACTAACTCCAGTTCCAGAACTGGCCTCATGCACTTGGCGCCAGAAATGCGATGAACATATTCTTCTATCTCATAAAGATGACACTCTCGCATCTTGTTCACTAGGTGGCTTGAGTGGGCCACCAAACTCCAGAAGTGCAAAATTCCCGAAGCATCTATGATTTTGCGCGTGTAAACAGACTGGCACGCCCGGTGGGACCTTTCCCGCCTTTCATCTTTCTGCCCAAGATTTTTATGGTCACATGCATGAGGGGATGCGGTACTTTAGATTTAAACGATATTGGTTCAAAGAGGTGGACTTCATGGAGACTGTCAGGCGGGCTTGAATGTGCAGAGACATGAATAGTCTCATGGCTACATTGGTGGGGAAATTAAAGCATGTGGCTCAAGTGCTTAAGGGTTGGGATGCTGACAAAATCCTACTTGACAGAGTTGCAAAACATAGGATCCTACAATAATTGGAGGGTCTGGACTGCTTAGAGGAGGCAAGGTGGCTAGATGAATTAGATAGGGCACGTAGAGATACACTTAGGGCAGAATTTGAAGAGATCCTCACATTGGAAGAGATCTATTGGGAGTATAGATCGAGAGAGACTTGACTCAAGGAAGAGGACAAGAACATTGCTTTCTCTCAGAGAATTGTTTCGGAGAGAATGAGAATCAATCACATTGTCTCTATCAGAGTAGGTGAGTAGACTTTCATAAGGGACGAGGAGATCAGGGTGCAGGCTAGGGACTTCTACTCCAAACTCTTCACTGAAAATCAGATGATCAGATCAGGGATCATAGATGGTCTAATTCCTCACATTTCTTTTGCAGAGAGGGATGCTCTCTCCCTCCACTTCTCTAAGGAGGAGGTCCGATAGGTAGTCTTTCCCAGTACAACTGACAAAGCATTGGGCCCGGATAGCTTCCCTGTGACTTCCTTCCAGATATGTTGGGACGTAATCAAGAATGATCTTCTGGCACCAGGGGAATTTCAAGTGGGTAGGGCCCACTTGAGGACATTAACAAAACCATCTTGGTTCTGATCCCCAAGAAGCAAGGGGCATAATGCTTCCTAGACTATAAATCCATCAATCTACTGAATGGAACATACAAGATTATCACCAAGTTGTTGGCCATGAGACTGGATAAGGTGATTGGTAGAGTGGTTAGTGAGCACCAAGGGGCCTTCATCCGAGGATGGCACATGCAGAAAAACTTTCTTGTTGCACAATGCTTGTATGCTATGAAGACTTCAAGGAAAAGAGATGGTTTTGAAATTGGAGTTTGAGAAAGCATATGATCGTGTCAATTGGCATTGTTTGTTTGAGGTTCTGGCTAAGTTGGGCTTTGATACGAGATGGATTGGGTGGATCCAGCGTGTGTTTCCTCGGCCTCTTTTGGAGCCTTTGTCAACGGTCAACTCACTTCCTCTTTTCATATTGGTAGAGAACTCTAGTAGGGAGGCCCCATTTCCCCCCTTTTGTTTGTTTTTGTAGCACAGATTTTGAGTAGGATGTGGATGAGAGTTGAATCAATAGGACTGATTAGAGGCTTCTAGGCAGGACCTGATCGTGTTGGCATCAGTCATCTATAGTATACTGATGATAGCATTCTTTTCCTAGCAGAGGAAGGGAACCAGTTGTATGTTACCAGGTTGATACTAGAGCTGCTAAAAGAAATTAGCGCGTTGAAGGTGAATTTTAGCAAGAGCCGCATTGCTAGGGTCAACATGGAGGAAAGGCTCCTCAGGAGAGCAACTTTCATAATGGGTTGCCAACTGAGGGACTTACTTTTCTCCTATTTGAGCCTTTCGCTATCTCCAGGAACCTTACATTGCAAGGACTAGCAGGCTATGGTGCAGAGAGATGAGTCCAGCTTAACAGGTTGGAAGGTGAGACTTCTATCTTATGGGGGGAGAATGGTACTGTGCAAATTAGTACTGGACAGTCTTCCAATCTATTTTGTATCCATCTTCAAAACCCTAAAAATAGTGGCTAAGAAACTAGAGTCCATTTAAGCAAGTTTTTTCTGGCATGGCTATTGGTTTGAAGGTTAACTTCAACAAGATCTTGCTAGTTAGGGTTAATATAGAGGATATGCCACTCTTGAGAGTGGCACATATATTGGGATGCCAAATAGGTGTCTTCTCCTGTCCTACCTGGGTCTCTCCTTGTCCCAAGGTGTTCTGCGGTGTGCTGATTGGCTCCCTATTATACAGAGGTATGAGACTAGATTGGCTGGGTGGAAGGCTAGATTGTTGTCTTATGGGGGCAGATTAGTCTTATGCAGATCAATTCTAGACACCTTACCTATCTACTTTCTCTCAGTGTTTCGGATCCTGAGAGTAATGGTGCAAAGGATTGAGCCTATTTAATAGAAATTCTTTTGGCATGGGAGTGGGGGGAGATGTAGGGGTTGGCATGATATCAGGTTGAGGAGGGTGGCTCTTAGTAAGGAGCAAAGGGGACTGGGGATCAAGGATGTGAGAGATTTTAATTTGGTTCTCTTGTGCAAGTGGCTATGGAGATTGGGGCAGGGGATGAAGGGCTTTGGGCAAACTTGATCAGATAGAGGTACTATAGCAGGAGGGTGGTTTGGGACTTGGACGCACCACCCATGTCCCAAATCTCTTTCATCTGGCGTGGCATTTTGACTTGCAGGGATATTCTTTCCCCTGGAGTTGAAGTCCAACTAGGGACAGGCAACATTTGTTTGTTCTAGAAGGACAGATGGTGCAATAAGCTCTCGTTGCAGGCATCTTTCCCCAGTGTCTTTGTTGTCACTACTGATCCTCTGGGGACGGTGGATCGAGCTTCTGACCCCCAGCTTTAAGGGGGCACTTGAGAGCCAACCTTCAGGAGAGATCTCAGGCCAGCAGAGATGGAGGAGTTCTAGGACCTCCTTCTTTACCTCCAAGATTTCACCCTGCATTCTCTCGAGGAGGATGCGTGTACTTAGAGGTGGAGGGGGGGGACGTTTTTGGTTTGGTCTGCCTACTCCTTCATCTCAGACGTAGGGGTGCGCTATAGTTTTGCCTCGTAGATTTGGAGGTTGAGGAACCCGCTGAAGGTGAAGATCCTCACTTGGAGGATTTTCCACGGAAGGCTCCCCACTTGTGACTAGTTGGTTCCCGTGACCGGCTGGTTTGTGTCGTCCCCGGCATCCAGTCGACTTGCTGCTTGTGTGGGTAGGACGAGGAGAGCCTGAACCATTTGTTTGTTGGCTGCTCGTATTCGAGAGAGGTGTGGGATGTGTTGGCTTTGAGGTCCGGTTGCTACATTGCTAGTCAGTCGGAGGTGTATCACTTCATTGGATATTGGCGTAGGTCTTGGCCCCTCAGAGGAGATGCAATTGTGTGGTGGCTGGTTCTGCATGTCACTCTTTATTCCTTGTGGAGTGAAAGGAACAATAGGACTTTTAGAAGGGAGGCTAGAACTGAAGAGTTTCTTGTTTCTTTTATTTGTGATAGAGTGAGAGAATGGGTGGAGTTACTGGGTAATGTAAATTCCCTCAACTCTCCTCTTTTTATTTTGTTGGAGGGCTAGTGAGGTTTGCACCGTCTTGGTGTGATCACTTTGTATTGGCATTTTTTTGGAGCTGCTTGACCATACATGTACATCCCTTTCTCCTTTTGTTTTAATACAATCGTGGGTCGATAATCGAAGAAGAGACCTTAAATTTCAAGTAGGGGAGGATGTTTTCTTAAAAATTTCACCCACGAGAAGAATTAAAAGGTTTGGCATCAAAGGAAAACTGAGTCCAAGATTTATTGGCCCTTTTGAAATTCTAAAAAGAATTGGCGAAGTGACATACAAGTTGACTTTACCTCCACAATTGGCTGGTGTCCATGATGTATTTCATGTATCCATGCTAAGGAAATATATGTATGATCCTTCACATGTAGGGTGCTTCCTATACTTAATGCCGAGGAAAGAGAATCATGGAAGACCTGATTTTCAAAAAGAAATTCTCCTATTACGATAATTTATATAGGCGTCATGGTCAACAAGCTAGTCTACACCTAAGATAGCATCATAGCCTTCCATATCAAAGCATATGAGGTTGGCAGGAAGATTATGGCCTTCTACAATTACCTCACTATCAGGGTAGTGGGTTGTAAGTTTCATTCCAGGACCTAAAGGTGTTGTGATAGCTAGGTCTGATGGTGGAGGAGTAGGTGAGATAGGTAAAATTTTTACAAAGGTAGTAGATATAAAAGAATGAGAGGCACCCGTATCAAATAGTACAAAAGTAGGATGTACATAAATTTAAACAGTACCTTTTATGAGCCCATCATCCATAGGCGCTTCTTCCACCATCACGGCATTAAGACGAGCTTGCCGCCTTCGTCCATCGTTAGAGGTTTGTTCCTTCATAAGAGGGCAATCGGGCATACGGTGCTCCTGACTTCCACAACGTAAATAAGCACCAAGGCGCTTCCAACATTCCTAAGCCGAGTGGCAGAGTTTTTCACAAAATGAGCAAGCCATAGAGACTTGTGTCGCCTCTTCCTTCACCTTCTTGTTTTTGTGATTATTTCCTCTGTTCCCATTACGGGATCTCTTCTTATTATCCTGGGAGTTATAAGTGCTTGTGATGCTGAACCTTTCTTCCTTACGCCCTCACTTGCCAAATTGGCGGCTGGATTCCTCGCTCTTGCCTTTATACTTCTCGACCTTCTCCAACGTCCTTTCACATAAATGAGCCCTTTGGACCATCTCCACATAAGAACGAATATTTTGAGGTCCAAGTTGTTGAATGAAGTTAGGCCTTAAACCGTCCATAGAATGATTTGACTTAGGATATCTGTACTAACCAAGTGAGGTGCATATGGTGCTAGACGAAAAGATTGAACTTCATATTCCGCCATGGACATCATGCCTTGGCGAAGAGAGGCGAATTCCATGACCTTTCTCTCCTTAACATGCTCAGAGAAATACTTTACTCGGAACAGTGTGAGAAATCCCTCCCAAGTATGTGGTGCAATTGGAGGCGGTGCCGGAATAACTTTTCACCAAGTACACGCGTCTTTGGTCAATTGGAAAGTGGCGAGACAGACCTTTTCTTGATCAGTGCATTGCATAACGTCGAATATTCTGTTCATTTCGTCAATCCAATTTTCACCTCATCCAAGTTGGAGGATCCTAAGAATCTTGGAGGGTTCATGGTCTAAAAATTTCCGTGTAGATTACCCGCGCCAGCCCTTGCGCTAGCTTGGGCCACAATTTGTAGGGCCTGGGTAAGATGCACAACTGTTTGTTGCATTGCTTCCCAGTTTCCACGGTTTGCGGCACGTTCAGCAGCCATTGTAAAAATGAAGTGCCTGTAGAAATAAATAAGTAATTAATTCCTATGGACTTGATAGAAATTAACCTAGTGATAATTTTTAATTAACTATCTCATCCCGGTCTCTACCCAAATCTCACATGGGTGGAAAATTTTCGTCCCTAGTTCATAGGTGGGGTCCTTAAACCTTGGACTTAGCCTATGCCATGACATTTTCCTAGGACTTACTTATGCCTAGGCTCTGATACCACTTTAACTGTTACGCCCCGAGATTATGCAGCAGAACTAATCGGGAACGTGGACAACCAACTAGTATGCTGCAAGCGAGCAATATAATCAGAGCACTATCACATCCACACATAAGAATGAATGCACAATAATTGGACAAAACCTTTGACTTTTATTGAATAATAATCAAACGTACATATTGTTGACTCTTTGACAACTAGACTCAATAAATGAAAAATTACATAGTTTTGACGTGGACTAGCCCAGGGGCTGGTCCACCTAAACCCCTCCCCACTCTGGTCCACCTAAACCCCGAAGGGGGGATTTATGCGGACTAAGTCCGGAGGTTTTTACTTTAAAAAAACTTTTTTTCTTCTCTCTCTCATTTTTTATTTTTGCTGGGGTTTAGGCTGACCAGACTTGGGGGCAGGTCAGGTCCACCTAAACCCCCTGGGGTCAACGTGGACCGATTCTGGGATGGGTTTTTTTGATAAAAAAACTTTTTTTTATTATGGTATGCGTTTAGGTGGACCAACCTCGGGGTCGAGTTTGGTCCCCCTAAACCCCCGCATGGGGGGGTTTACGTGGAGCAAAGTGAGAGAGAGGGCGCCCCCCTATAAAGTTCCATTTTACATCCTTTTCGCCCCACTTTGACTTAGTGTGATCGCGGAAGAGAAAGCATACAAGGCTTGGACTGGTTGATTAGTTGCTTGCGCGCGTGGACCAAGAAGGTTGACGTGTGTGACTTTGTGCAATCTTGTGGCTCCGTTGTCGAATCCTTCCACACATGGGTACGTCGATCAACCTTACACGAGACTGGGAGAGACTAGGACCGGAGAATGGCCGTAGGACCCTTGGGCTGGGAGGAGGGCATGCCCCCCCAAGGGAGTTGCCCTCCCTGGGGCGCGACTGTGCCCAAGGTGAACTCACCCTTGGGTGAGCCGCTACCCTGGAGGGTGGCCCCGGGGGTCTTTCGATGTCATTTGAAGTTTCCCTCTAAAGGACGGGGTGCTCTGGGATGCTGGGATTGGCACGAGGGGCCTTGTCATCTTTGTGTTGTCGCTGCTGCTCGCAAGGTGTTTGGGAAAATTCTCGACACACCTCGGGTTGTCGATCGGCTTGGGTAGGTGACCGGCGGGCCTTATATTTGGCATTGGGCTGAGGGCAGGGTCTCGCAGGAGCCAGAAGAAGGCACTCAAGTGTGTGGGCCTGGCCTTTGTGGCACATGCCGTGTTGTATGGCGGGTTGGCGGGCAGCTCCGGGTTGGCCCAGGAGTTGAAGATAAATGGCTTGTTGCCACGTGTCTGAGGGTCGGGGGGGCCCCGAGTTACTGGAGGGTTGTCGTAGGATATGGATAGAGTGCTGGCGACGTGGGTTGGCCCTCGGCTTGTTGAGATATGCACGGCCGCAAGGTGTTTGGGGAAATTCCCGACACGCATGTGTGGGCCGCACAAAGGTGCTATAGGCTTCTAAAGCCTATGGCTGACCAAGATAAGTCTTCCCTTGACTTCCGAAGGTTGGAGGCAGGCATCATGGGGGTAGATCCCAGCCTCGTTGCTGGGTGCCACGTATCATGGCTTGTCGTCAGGGTGCCCCCGGGTTGGCTCGGGTAGCTGTGTTCAACGCGGGTGAACCCACAAGCTGAGTGATCAGGGGTGGCCCCAATCGATTGTTGATGTTGCTGTTGGTCACGGCTAACTTGTTAGGACCCCTAGTTGGGCCCTGTGAGCCATAGGAAGGGCTAGGTAGCCCACGTTTTAAATGTGTTTGGGGAAATTCTCAAACCCTTATTTCTTAATATTTTGTTAGGAAATTATCTCGGTACAACAAATGCCCCCCACGGGGCGTGTGTCGGAGGCAGAGACGAGGGCGTACGGCACGTGAGCTCCTCATTCTGGGTCAGGTTGTAGTTGTATTTTGGCACTTCATATGCCTTTTGTTCTCATTTTTGTTTGTATTGATCCTCGTATGCTTACCATTTTTGTGAAATTATTTTGCAGCTATGGCAAGATTCGGCAGGGATGACTGGGTTCTAAGGCACGTGGCCCATGACGAGGACCACTGGGTGAGTATGACTGGGCGGCCCTTGCCCACTTTGGGCCCGTCCGTTATTACTGTGTATATTTGTCCAATCCCCCGGTTTTGCAACCTCCTGTCCTTGCCCCTAATCCTATACATTTTTGTCATCGAGGACTTCCTAGGAGCTGTCCTGGCACAAGTCGATGATGAGGGAAAAGAGCGGGGAGCTTATTACCTCTCTAGGTTATTTAACCCGGCGGAGGCCAAGTATACTGCCATGGAGAAAACTTGTGCCGCTCTAGTTTGGGTAGCTCAGATGCTGAAGTATTATTTCCTAGCTCACCCAGTCAGGCTAATTTCTAGAATGGACCTGATCCACTATCTTCTAGAAAAGCCTATCCTTTCTAATAGATATGCTCACTGGCAGAGCTTCCTCTCTCAGTTTGATATCAAATTCATCGTTCAGAAGGTAGTCAAAGGATATGCCATCGCTGAGCATCTCGCCCATCTTCCTATCCCCTGCACTGACTCTATTCAGGATGAATTCCTAGATGAGCATCTCTCTGTCCTTACCCACCATGCCTTTTGATTTCTACACTTTGATGGTGCACTCAATTCCCAAGGTCGAGGGATAAGTGCCATTCTCCTTACTCCAGAAGGGGTAACGATTCCTCTCGCTTATCAGCTCCATTTTTCAGCTACTAACAACATCGCTGAGTATGAAGCCCTCCTGGCTGGATTGAAGCACCCCTACCTCTTAGGCGCGTGCTACTTGAACATTGTGGGAGACTCTCAGCTTGTGCTATGGCAAGTTCTATCCACTTGCCTCACTCGTGACCCGAAGCTCAAGCCCTATCAAGATTTGGTCATTCTCTTGGCTAGGCAATTTAACAAATTGATCTACATTCATACTCCTCGATCTCAGAATATCCTCATCGATGCGCTAGCGTCACTCGCTTCCTCCTTATCTTTTTCTCTCAGTCAGAGCACTGAGACTATTGTTGTCCAGAGACTTGACGCCCCCTTTCTTCAGGATCCTTGGTACGACAAACTTAGAAAAACTATAGAGGCGAGGGCTGAGAAGAAAGATTTGAAGGAAGTCTCTCTGGCTGAGTTAGAAGAGATCTTGGAAGAAGGAGAATTGCCATGGTATAATGAAATTGAGCTGTATTGCAGAGATGGGTCATTCCCAGAAGGGGCAAGTACCGAACAACGTAAGGCTATTAGAAGAACTACCTCAAAGTACACTATCATTGCTGGAGAATTGTACAAGTGTGCTCTCAATGAAATGCTCATGAGGTGCCTGGATGATGATGAAGCTTGAAAAGTGGCCAAAGCAGCCCATTCGAGTGAGTGTGGAGGTCATGTCAATGGCCAGACTTTAGCGAAGAAGATCCTTAGGAAGGGTTATTATTGGCCCACTCTAGAGGAAGATTGCTCCCTCTATGTCCAGAGGTGCCTTAAATGCCAACTCCATGCTGATAAAATCCATGCTCCTGCGTCATCTCTTCATCCTCTCTCTGCTCCAGGGCCATTCTCCATGTGGGCTTTCGACATTATTGGCCCGCTCGGTGATCCTAACTCTCAGATCAAGTAAAAAATTTTTATTCTTACCGTCACTGAGTACTTTACCAAGTGGGCCGAAGCGGAGGCGTATGCAGAGATCAAAGCTACCACGGTGTGCCGCTTCATCATGAAGAATATCATCTCGTGATTTGGAGTACCAAGCAGCATTGTCACCGACAATGGACCCCAGTTCGTCTCTCAAGAGCTCTAGGACCTCTGTAAGAAGTTCAATATTGCATTGCATCACTCATCTCCATATTATCATCAAGGTAATGGACAAGCCGAAGCCACCAATAAAATCCTTCTTAAAATCATAAAGAAAACATACAAATCTCACAAATTTTCTGATTAGCTTGAATGATTAATAGAAGCTTTATGGGCTTACCGCATCTTCGTCAGGGGTTGAGCCGCAGAATGAACGAGTTTTCAGGAGTTTAGTGACGGCGAAGTTGATTGCAGCTTGGTATGAGTGGAAGAGAGAATAGATCTTGATTAAGTTTGGGTTGAGAAGAGGGTTTTCATAAATACACCGATTTACGGTATTTCCTTTTTTTCCCCAATGCTTAGGACGTGCACAATCCTATAATTATTTTGTTTTCCAGTGTTTTTCGGTTGTTCGTTAGACCGTATTAACTGTGTAAATGGGATCAAGTTTGGCTGCTCACGCGGCACTAAAATTTCTGGTTCTAGTTTATGGTACGTGCCAACCGTATACAAAAAATGGGGTATAGCTAGGATTAGTCCCTTTTTTTCATTTAGTAAAAATCTCATCTGATGACTCAGATTTTCCGGAAATCTAACTTCTTGAATTCCAATTTGCAATTTGTTTTAAAGGAGGACCCCATCGACTCGGTACTCCTATGTTTACGTTGTTATGTTCCCATTCCAAAGTAGCAATTATACAACTCCGGGGTAGGGACAAGGCGAGACGGTCCACACACACACACACACGCATTCATCTCTGTGTGCATGCGAGCATGTGCATGGCATCGACATTTCTTCTTTTTGTTGGAACGGGTCGACCAATACATTTGTTTTGCATCTTCTCACAACGCATTGCTCATTGATGAACTACAAACACTTCCGCTCTTTCCCTCACATTCGTCAACGGCAAGACATGACAGACACTCCACAAAATGACGGCGACGTGAAAAGAAAATTTCAAGGAGAAAATAATTTCTTTTCTTTTCTCCATTGCTAGTCTCTTCTCCCATAAAGAGAAAGGAGAGCACCAAATATATACACACATCAGGGACCAGACCATTGTTAAGTGTAACACTTTGTACACAGCTACTGAACTAAAATGAGTGGGAAAAAAGGGAATCCGTGTGGTGAGCTATGCACACAAAAATACATGAATTCCTGGTATCTATCAGTTGGAAGAGGCAGAATTGGAGCTTTTCACCTTGTGCGCCACTGGACAACCACCATGCCTTAATTGCATTTCGGTGCCCTCGGTGGTTAGGAGAGAAGAATGTAGGTGTGATGTTAGCAATTAGGAAAACGTAGTCTCATCTCATCTTTTGCTTCCGCAGTTAGATCAACTTGCCGCATGCTTTAGTTGCAGTAGATGCCCACGCAGACTGGATTGCAGTACCTGTTTGGAGGCCTCAACGTTAAACAAAGATTTAGCACCCCCTCAAATTTGGTGAACAATGGATGCCAACCTTTTAATCAACATAGTCACAAATTCCTCGAACAAACCATGCTTAAAGACTTGCAAGATCATGTGTTTTCAGGGCGGTGACAACATGTAAATGCAAATGGCTTGACTTACATGCATTGCTGCCACACCGCAGAGGAGGTCCCATGACCGATCCAACAAGGCCCGTTCTTGTGCTGCTAACTTTGCGAGTTCAGACATAAGGGAGCTCATCTCCTCTACCTAGAAAATGACAAATATACAAATAAAAACAAGAAAAAACTAGATGTTCCACAACAGGTTTCCACCCCACCAGACATCAATCAATATATACACACCTGTAACAAAAAGAGCCACCATGCTACACACAGTGGACCCTAATCCTACACCCACCTTGGGCCACAAGCCCCACTTACATCAAATCAGAGTGTATGTTTGTGTATGGTGCCAGAAGATCTACGTAGTTAAAGGCGTGTTGAGGCGAGGCGTCCCCTGGTCGTCTCGCCTCGCCTCGTCCTGTCTCGTCTCACTCTGATGAGCACAGTTGGCCTCTCTCTCTCTCTCTCTATCTCACATAGACACACACATAATTTGATTTTTGACGGTGGTCTATTTCACACTATCTCTCTGCTGCTGAAATCAGATATTCGTGCCATCACCTTTCATCATTGGAATTGTATTTTTATTTAGTTGAGTGACATGAAAACTAACCGTTTCTTTGGGGTTGGGTCATTGGGACCTATTCCTCTGTTGTTCTATTAATGGACTTTCTGTCTTACTTGCACATCAGCACTGAGTTCCCTTTCTTCCTCTTCTGGATTCTTGCTGTGCTCCTGTGCTGACATGTTGAAACTTTCAATATCCTGACCTCCAGAGCACACATCTATTTATACAAATGCTGCACTCCTTGCATCTATGTTTAAATCTTTCACCTCTTTCTCATTTCTCCAACGAAATCCTGTTATGTGTTTCTCAGTTTTCCGAATTATTCTCCTGTTTCATCCTTTGCGGATCATGCAAACTTTTTTTTTTCAAGTGCAGATAACCAGAGCAATATAAAACAAGTGGACTAATGTTGTACTTTCCAAAAGCATATCTATTAAGTTTGTTCAGCTGTGACTCTGTTCTTCAATAAGTAATTTATCCACTTTCCATGAGGCACATCTTTTGATGTTTGTTTGGTATGACATGATACTTGTAGCATTCTGTCTGCTGCAATTGATGAAGCCTTGATCATTTTTATGCCATCTTTCTTCAGGTCCTCATCCCAATGCTCACCCGTATCACATCAACAATGAGTTGAAAATGCTGGAACGATTTGGGTAGGGGATTGGCTGTTACTATGTTTTTAGATCTTCTGATAAATAAGCTATTACTATGTTTCGAGATCTTCTCATAAATAGGGTATCTCACTTAGTGCAAACTGATTATTGATTCAGGGGAAGGAGTTTTATTGTTAAGTATGAAGGTTCTTTCAAGAGTGGTAAATCTGAGTGTTTTGCTCTGGAGCATGTTGAGCATGACAGGCCAGAGGTAACTTTGGATATCATTGTGCTTGAAAAATGCTTTTTCCTCAGCTAACTTTTTTTGTTACTGAATGCAGGTTCTTAAAAAAGAGATAAATGTATCTGAGATTCAGTGGTATGGTTTCTGCATGTTTAGAGCACTCTCAAGCTTGCATAAGCAGGTACAAAATTTTGCAGCTAATGTGGCAACTCTATTGGTTTCTCTCTGTTGCACCTTCGCTATTCATTTTTTTCTTCTTTCTGTTCTTGTCAGGGAATAGTGCACAGGGATGTTAAACCTGGGAATTTCCTCTTTTCTCGTAAACTTAACAAAGGATACCTTATTGACTTCAACTTAGCATTGGTCAGTTGTACTCTTTTATCCTTTCATTTGGTCTCCTCCATCTTTCAGGAAATGCACTTAACCCTTTACCATGCCTTCATGGTGCCCTGTTTCTTTGCCTGCAGGATCTGAATAACAAGCAACAAACAGGTGGTAAGCTGATGGTTTCCCTTTGCCCATCCTGTATTTGAATTTAAAATTGTCAGTGGTTGAATGCTTGCCCCACTAACCACTAAAGAGATAAAACTTGTCCTGCTGCTTTAACTTGCCGAATGATATTCCTTCCTGAAAATCTGAACATCATCCTAAATGATAACATTGGCAAGCATGTTCTACTCTCTTCCATTTGTTCATTCTTTACTTCATGAATGTTAGTTTCTGTAACTTGAGGCACCACTTAAGCATTGTTCCAATGCCTTGTGGGGCCCTACATCCATCATCTTGCGATAAACCTTAGTTCATCTCTTGTCCTGTGGCTGTTTATATCCTTATATATTGTACAAGATCAAAACAATCATTGCAAGATGGGCTTCAGTTTGAACATTGTAGGCTCATCATGTGTGGCAGCATATCATAAATTTCTGCATTTTGGCATGTCATATTCGCCTTCTCAAATTTAGATAGAGTGGCCCAAGCAGAGACAGTGCGGACCTAACTAGCCCCCCAACAAAACAAAAAGAGAGGAGTTGAGGGAATTCATATTACAAGGCAACTACGTTCATTCCCTCACTCTACCATAGAGAAAGTCCTCAGCTCTAGCCTCCTTTCTAAAAATCCTATTGTTCTTTTCACCCCACAAAGACCAAAGACTGGCATGAAGAACCAGCCACCACACAATCGCATCTCCTCTGAGGGGCCGAGTCCTACCCAAAGATCCGATGAAGCAATGCACCTCTATCTAACGAGTAATATAGCAACCGGATCTCGAAACCAATGCATCCCACACCTCCCGCGAATACAAAGCAACCTACGAACAAGTGGTTCAAGGTCTCATCATCCTGCCCACAAAAGTAGCAAGTCGACTGGATGCCGAGGATGAAACGAACCAGTCGGTCAAGGGTGGGAAGTCTCTTGTGGGAAATCCTCAAAGTGCGGATCTTCACCTTCAGAGGGCTCCTCGGCCTCCAAATCTGCGAGGCAAGACTATGGGACATCCCTCCGTCAGAGATAAAAGTGTAGGCAGACCGAACCGATAACGTCCTCTCCCTACTCTACCTCCAAGTCCACGCATCCTCCCTGAGGGAATGCAGGGCAAAATCTAGGAGGCAAAGAAGGAGGTCCTGAAACTCCTCTATCTCTACTGGCCTGAGATCCCTCCTGAAGGTCGGCACCCAGGTGCCCCCTGAAAGCTGAGGCTCAAAAGTCCGGTCCACCGTCCTTGAGGGTCAGCCGCGACAGCACAAAGGCTGGGGAAAGACACCTCCAAAGAGAGATCACTGTACCATCTGTCCTTCCAGAAAAGACACTTGTTGCCTATCCCAAGTCGAACTCGAATGCTGGAGGAAAGGATATCCCTGCAGGTCAAAATGCCACGCCAGATGGGAGAGGATTGGGACATGGGTGGTGTGTCCAAATCCCAAGCCCTCCTCCTACTAAAGTACCTATGCCTGGCAAGGTTCGCCCAAAGCCCATCATCCCCTACCCCCAATCTCCATGACCACTTGCACAAGAGAGCCAAATTAAAATCTCCCACATCATTGATCCTCAACCCCCCTTGCTCTTTGCTAGGAGACACCCTCCTCCACCTGATTACATGCCATCCCCTGCATCTGCCCCACTCCCATGTCAGAAGAATCTCCCCTAAATGGACTCAATCCTCTGCACTACTGTCCTCAAAATCCGGAACACTGAAAGAAAGTAGATAGGTAAATTATCCATAACTGATCTACATAACACTAATATGCCCCCATATGACAACAATCTAGCCTTCCATCCAGCTAATCTAACCTCATACCACTGTATAATGGGGAGCCAATCAACGCAATGTAGAGCACCTGGGGGCAGGCCCAGGTAGGAAATGGAAGAGGCACCTATTTGGCAGCCCAAGATGCGTGCCACCCTCAGGAGAGGTATATCTTCCATGTTAAACCTAACAAGAAAGCTCCTATTGAAGTTGACCTTCAAGCCAATGGCCTCCTCTAGTAACTTCAGAAGAAATCAAACCACATAAAGGTGCTGCTTACTCTCTGCCAATAATAGAATAGTATCGTCGGCATACTGCAAGTGGATGAATGAGGGACCCCCCTCTCACCACCTGAAAACCTCTAATCAAATCTGCAGTCTTTGCTCTCTGCCACACCCTACTATGGACATGAGCCACAAGAACAAAGAGGAGGAGAGACAAGGGGTCTCCCTACTTGAGCCCTTTGCCACTGTAGAAGTATGAAGACAGCTTCTCATTGACTAGCACAGTAAAGAAGCAGAAGAGATATAGCCTCGAATCCAACCAATCCACTTATCCCCAAAGCCCATCTACCCCAACACATCAAACATGCAAAGCCAACTTTGTCAATCTTAGGCATCATTGTTAGTAGAGTCAGTGTTAGCATCCACGCATTTGCTTTTCTAAGAAAAATCCAAAAAAAGATCATGTTTCCATTAAGTTAAGGGCCATGTACATGCATGTGTCCATAAAGAAGGGAAAATAGGGGAGGGGAGTAAGATAACTCTCAGGCCAGTCCTTCTCCAGGACCCTCACTGTCACCAATGCCCTCATGCTTCTTCTAAGGTGGGTACATGGCTGTGCTGCCCTCCTCGCATCATCGTCATCTCTCCGCCTCCCCGTTCCTCCGGTGGCCGGAGGAGCTGGTAAGGTAGTCCCAGTATGCACTGCTCCACACACCACTCTACAATGCGCTCTGCTCAGGTCCTCTACCTATCATCTGGACCATCCACTCCACGGCCTATAGCTTGATCTTTAGCTCATAGGCCTATCGTCGAGCCTCCTTCGGCTTTGCACGATAGCGGTCTACCACTGCCTCCCCAGCTCTCAGGTGCTCCACCTCTGCTCGGAGATGGGCCACCTCTATTGCTTTCGTCGAAGTCGCTCTGCCTCGCTCAGTGTGGCTGCTAGCTCCCTCGTCTGCATGTGCATTTAAGTCATATAAGTCACTTGCATTCATAATCATAAAGTCAAAAGGAAGATCAGTTGGTTTGCTTACCCTCTCGACGAGTGTGGCCATAGCCTCTTTGGCCCGAGCAACTACCCGAGTGAAGTCGGCATCCCACTCAGCCCTGTACGCGGGTGGCTGGGAGGAAGAAGATGGATCATTTGGACCCTACCGTTGTGCTCCCTCGGCTCGCTGCATTTAGAAGTCAGGTTAGTCAGTCAAGTTCAAGCATTTGCATATTTAGTCTAAGGTTGAGTAAAACTTACCAGAAGCTCCAGCGAGCGCTGGAACTCATCCCTCTGCTGAATGGTAGAGTGGAGGAGACCCTGGAGCTCTGCTATCTGCCCCTAGGGGTCTAGTTGCACATATGAAAATCAGGTTATCAGTCCATTAGAAATAATTAGGAAGCATAAGTTAAGAGAGTCATATCGATCGTCAACAGCCACGGAAGACCTGGTCTCCGTAGCACTTGGCGTAGGACTTCAAGTAGGCCACGTCGCTTGTGGCTCTGGCTCGCACTACCCGCCTTCTCCTTGTCCAATCGCGAACTTGGTCCGCCGCCCGGGTGACCCAGTCGATCTCGCTGGTCAGTCCTTTGGAAGATCACCCCACACTCTCCTCCTCTCTCGTCAGGAACTCCACCTCTAGCTGGTGGATACCCCTAGTCCTCATGATCAAGCGGTGGTGCAGTGGCTTGATGATGTTCATACAGTGCAGCCACGCATCCCGTCCCGCGTATGCCTAGGCTACCTCCACCCATGGCTGCCCGTCGTGCCCCTCATCTCGGTACGGTGGCCAACGCACCTAAAAAGGGGAGGTCAGTTAAGCCAAGTGTTAGTGTCAAATGCATCTAATTGCATTTAGGAGTCTAGAGTTTAGAGTCTCATCAATGCATAGGGTAGCGTGTCAATGTCATCCTAGATCGCTCGCACCAAGCATCGCAGTGACTCGGTAGGGGTGTACCTCCTTCCCTCTCCCTAAGCCAGGGAGGTACACGTAAGTCCATACCTGCATTTGTCAAGTGTCAGCATATAGCAGACTCAAGTCATAATCATAATTGCATAGGCATGTAAGGTAGAAGGGTTACTTGAAGCAGAGGTGAGAACTCGCCCAGCATCGTCTGCCAGTCGGTAGTGCTAAGGGAGTCAAACAGGAATGCTAGTGCAGCAGCACCCCGAGCATAGTCTCCAACTCCGTCCAAATCCATCAGTAGTGGGAGGAGCTTGCACCTCACTCCGTCACCCCTCATCGCGAAAATCTCGGGTACGCCACACCAGTGCTCCTAGTGGGCTGACACACGCGTGCCGTGGAAGCTACGACTAGTGGGTGGGTCACCGGAAGCACAGACCTTCAAGTCACGGAAACTGACTCCGAAAATAAACGAGTACAAAGATCACTCCTCGTACAACACTGACTCATGGTGACGTAAGCCGAAGATGTCACATCCCGGGACCCCTCACGGCGCCCCACACCTGGTCCCCACACGATGCCCAGCATCAGTCAGATCACAGGCCAGCACGTGAATCGAGGTCCGCTCACTCGGGACTCGAATCGGCACGAAAAACTACCGACTGGGTCTCAGACAATGAACGGTCTATCATTGGCCACTTACGGGTGCACGACTAACTCTCAGTCGTGCGGGGGAGGATGGATGGTCCAACTTGGCCGTCTGTCACTCCCGACGGGAAACAGACCATAACGCGCCTACCTAGGTGCGTTATAGTGCTTAACAGACCGACAGGGGTGCGTTAAGCCTCAAGTCACGAAAACGGACATAACCCACTCTTCAAGGGGCGTTATGCACATAACGGACCAGCCATGGTGTGTTATGTAACGATGGGAAACAGACTATAACGCACTCCTCAAGGGACATTATAGACCTTAACGGACCAACTCTGGCCCGTTAAGTGGAGGGCAAGGGTGCTGAGCATAACGCACCTTTCCTGGGGCGTTAAAGTACATAATGGGCCTGCCCAGGCGCGTTATGTGACTGGGCCCCTAACGGTCACAACCAACGGTCAAATCCAACGGTCAGAAATCATAACGCACCAGCCCTGGGGCGTTATGCCTGACATAGCAGTCAGTCATGCGACCGTTATGCCCTCAAATCCAGACACGAAACGCACGAAGCATAACGCACCTGCCTAGGCGCGTTATGAGCATAGCGGTCTCTGGTGCGACCGCTATGACGGTCCGATGGCGAAATGGCGAACATGATCTAAAAATCACAACCACGCCCCCGTATCTCCATCGGAGAGGGGGAAATCAAGGGGGAAGCTCCCCCGGGACCCCTAGCATGCATCTATGGCCTCGGATCGGTCAAAAACGCGACGAATCACTAGATCGGGCGATCACTCCCCAAATCATGGATTTGTCCTAACCCGCTCAAAAACGTCCCTCTCGGCCTCACGACGGGCTACAAACCACGGAAATGAAACGCAGAGAGCTAGGGAACGTCACCCTACCTCAATGGAGCGAATGCTCTGCCGAATTGACTCCGAAATCGCTAGAAACGTATTGGAAACCCTCACTCCTTCCACGAAATCTCACGATCTTTACGCCGCCACGACCGCCTCGCCGTCGCCCCACGCCATCTGCAGCCGGAGGGAGCTCGCCGTGCGATCGAACGAGAGAGAGGGGGAGAGGCGCGGTCACGTGGGGAGAGGAAGAAGAAGGAGGAAGAAGAAGAATGAAAAGAAAAAGGAAAATAGGTTGATATTTATAGAAAATCTAAAAATTTTAAAAAATATCAAAAAATAGAAAATCACGCTTCTGCGATCCTCGGAACGCACCGATCGCAATGGCACCACACTCGCCTGGGTGAATGACTCAGTTCACCCACAGCGGAGTTCCATAGAATTTGTCAAAAATCGGGTCGGGTATTAGAAAAACGCGCGAAAAAAGTCACGAAATGCCTCTGGACCTCTGAAACAGCTTCGGATCACGCCGATCGGAACACGAAAGATGTCTGAAACATAACTTCACACACAACGGAGTCAAACACTCTGGGAAAATAGATCTGGGACCCAAAAATAAGGATCCAAAAGGTCTGAAATATTACAGCCCTCCCGCCTTAAAAAAATTTTATCCTCAAAATTGAGAACAAATCATGGGGGAAGAAGAGGAAGACTCACTCAAACAGGTACAGAAACTGCTGATGCATCTCGTTCGCATGCTCCCAAGAAGTCTCACCACCAGAGTGTCACTATCACACCACCTTAACCAAGGGGATGACCTTGTTCTACAGGCACTACTCTCGCCTATCCTCAATGCGGATGGGAAACTCTGGGAGAGAAAGATCTAGAGTCACCTCAGGCCAAAGAGAATCCTCAAGCACATGAGAGTCATCGGGCATATACTTCTGCAACATCGAGACGTGGAACACGTCATGCACGGAAGCCAACTCAGGGGGTGACTGCAACTGATAAGCTACTCACCAATCCGCTCAACGATGGGAAAGGGACCAGCATAGCAGGGACTCAGCTTCCCACGCCACCCAAAGCGCATTACCCCCTTCATCAGAGAAACTCTCAAGAACACACAATTGCCAATGGCGAAAGTGAGAGGTTGCCACCTATGGTCAGCATAACTCTTCTGCCAACTTTGGGCCGCCAACATGTTCTGATGAACCAAGTGGACAACATTCACACACTGCTGTACCAACTCCAGTCCCGTTAAAACGCACTCAGCAACCTCAAACTAATCGAGTGGAGTCTGACACGGACGCCCATACAATGCCTCATAGGGAGCCATCCCTATGCTCGAATGATAGGAGTTGTTGTAGGCGAACTCCACTAATGATAGGTGGTGAAACCAACTCCCCTGCCACTCCAGACAACACGGCCTCAACATGTCCTCCAAAGTCTGGATGGTAGGTGGTGCCTAGAGCCCTCTGGAAACTGCTCCAGAAACCAGATGTGAAATGCGGATCCTGATCGGATATGATGGAAATGAGAATCCCATGCAAGGGTACGATCCGCTCCACATATAAACATGTCAACTTGGGCACACCCCAGCTGACTCTGATCGGTAACAACCGAGCAGTCATCGTCAGTCGATCCACGAGCAACCAAATGCTATCATGCCCACTCAGGGTCCTCGACAATCCCACTATAAAATCAGTGGTCACATGGTCCCATTTCCACGCAGGAACCTCCAAGGGCTGAAGCACGCCTCCTGGTCGCTGATGCTCCGCCTTCATTTGCTAACAGGTCAGGCACCTGGCCACGAACTCGGCAACATCTCTCTTCATGCCAGGTCACTAGAACTACCTCTGCAAGTTTCGATACATCTTCGTCGCACCCGAGTGTACGGTGTACCTACTCCCATGAGCCTCACGCAACACCGCATGACGAACTTGCTCCCCGGCTGGGACGTACAGCCTGCCATGGAACCTCACAGCACTGTCCTCACCGAGCACCACATCAGCCAAAGCCAAAATCTGGGGCAACTCAGAATCCGCATGCTGAGCCTCTGTCACCTGACGGAGGATAGCAGGGGTGGCAGTCAGACTCGCGAGCACTGCTAACCTTAGCTCTTGAGGAATCTTGAGCCTGAAAGACACTTCGGGCACTTGTTCCCAGAGCCTCCACTTCCTCAACATCAAGGCACTGACCGTGACCTTCTAGCTCAAAGCATCAGTGATGACATTCATCCTGCCCGGCTGATAAGGCAGGGTGAAGTCATAATCCTTCATATACTCCATCCAACGCTACTGTCTGAGGTTCAGGTCCTTCTGAGTGAACACATACCTCAGACTCTGATGGTCAGTAAACACCTCGAACTTCTCACCGTATAGATAATGCCTCCAGATCTTCAACGCGAAGATCACAGCTACCAACTCTAGGTCATGGGCAGGGTAGTTCTCCTCATGGGGCTTTACCTGCCGCGAAGCATACGCCACCACTCTAGCATGCTGCATCAACACAGCACCCAATCTGACCCCGGAAGCATCTGGCCTCATTTGTGAGAAAATTGTACAAACACCACTGATTGTGGAAAAATTACAGATATACCCCCATTGGTGGAGTCTAGAAATTACCAAAATACCCTCGTTATGGTTTACGCCATCTGCACGACTTGGTGGAGCGAGACCATGCCCCTTCCTTGAAGCGGTGTGCGCTCTCCTGGGTTCGACTTATAGCTAATCATCTAAATCCATATATCTTCTCATGGAGTCCTGAGAAGTTTGGAAATTAAGACAAGGAATATCCAAAAAATCGAATGACAGGGCTATTTCTGAGAAGTCAAGAAATTAAGACAAGGAATACCCAAGAAGTCCAATGACGGGGCTATTTCTGAGAAGTCAAGAAATTAAGACAAGAAATACCCAAGAAGTCGGATGACAAGGCTATTCTCGAGAAGTCAAGAAATGAAGACGAGGAATACCCAATAAGTCAAATGATCGGGGCTATTTCCGAGAAGTCAAGAAATGAAGACGAGGAACACCCAACAAGTCGAATGACGGAACTATTTCAGAGAAATCAAGAAATGAAGACGAGGAATACCTAGGAAGTCCAATGACATGGCTATTTCCGAGAAGTCAAGAAACGAAGTCAGAAATGCCTAGGAAGTCAAACGACGGGGAGATCTCCAAGAAGTCAAGAAATGTCAAATATGTTCCGAAAACTCAACGAAAATGCCCAAGAAGTCAGGAAGGGAATCAACATCCTGGGCCCCTTTCCCATGGCACAGGCTCAGAAGAAGTTCATCATCGTCGCCGTCGACTATTTTTCCAAGTGGATCGAGGCTTAGGCCACCGCCAAAATCACCGAAGGAGTCATCTGGAGTTTCGTTTGAAGGTCGATCATTTGTCGTTTTGGCATCCCCTGAGTGATCGTGAGCAGGGTAATTTGACTCCGCTTATTTTAAGAATAAGTACGTCGACCTA
Organism: Amorphophallus titanum; assembly: GCA_024336825.1. Lineage (NCBI taxonomy): Eukaryota > Viridiplantae > Streptophyta > Magnoliopsida > Alismatales > Araceae > Amorphophallus > Amorphophallus titanum. Next base: position 9,790,349 of record JANBPO010002302.1, read on the forward strand.
CACATTTGTAACCACTTCACTTCAGTAGCCCACCCCCAGGCTAACGGGCTGGTCAAAAATGCCAATAAAACTACCCTGAAAGGCAGCAAGACCAGGCTCGAGAAAGCCAAGAGTAATTGGCTTGAGGAATTGCCTAGCGTACTATGGTCATACCAGACTACTCCCAGAGCTGCTACTGGGGAAACTCCTTTCCAATTGGTGTATGGCACAGAGGCCGTGATCCCCCTAGAGATCCATAGCCCATCCCTCCGAGTCATCAACTTCTCTCCCAAGCCAAATGAGCAGAAGCTACTAGAAAACTTGGACCTGGGGGACGAAGTACGTGAAATTGCAAGGATCCGAGCTACGAAATATCAATGACGCATGACTCAGTACTACAAAGCAAAAGTCCAAGATAGACAATTCCAACTGGGAGATTTCGTTCTAAGAAAGGCTGAAGCCTCTCGACCACTGGAGGCAGTGGAGAAACTGACCCCTAACTGGGAAAGCCCCTATCGAGTGGTTGAGACACTCTGAAAAGGAGCATACTGGTTATTCATCCTGGAAGGAACGCCCATCCCTCAGACTTGGAATGCGACTACATTGCGAAAGTTTTATTTTTGAGCTTCTCCTATACATGTAAGAGACAAAATATGATAATAACTCCCCTTTTTATTGCATCAACATCTTTGTACATCAGGTGGGCCATAGCCAGTACAATATGCAAAAAGATAAAAAAAACCTAATACAACATGAACTGATTACTCGGTGCGGATGAGGTTTGCAGCTCCAAGCCGAGCCACTGACTCCACCCAGTGTGAAAACTAACTCGAATAACGAGATGACTGACTTTTTCTGCTCAAAAAGTTTGGAAGAGATGGTATCAGTAGAAAAAAGAAGGAGTGGTTTGCCCGAAAATAAGAGAAGGCCCCCTCTGCCAACTCTTTGGAAGATGGAGCATAACAAAGCCATCAAGAATTGATGGCACGGGCAAGAAGAAGCAGGAGACAAAAAGTAAGCACCCTCTAAGTGGTGCGAGCAAGGATGAGAAAAAAGAAGAAGCAAAAAATAGGCACCCTCCAAAGAGTGAAGGGTGAGAAGAAGAACAAAAGAGAGAGAAAGAGTTGAACACTCCCTCGGGACAGAGGGAGTGGGAGTGGGAGAGCAAGATGAAAGAAAGAAGAAGCAATGACTCCTCCTCCCTCAACCATCCCCTCCCCCAAGTAGGGGCGGAGGTCCAGAAGTCAGGAGGGAGCCCGTAGCCATGCATCCTCCTTTCTTGTACACCGACCGCCCCGTCGTCCTTCATTCTTCTATGCCGAAGCAGCATGGATGCCCTGGCAACCGCCAAAGTCTTCATTTTCAGAGTTGCCCTCCATGCTTCGCTTGAAGACGATCACAAAGATGAAGATGGTCACTTCGCAAGAAAGGGAGAAAGAAGCAGAGACTACAAGGGAAGCCTTAAGTGGGGTGAAGAGGAGGAGGCGTCTTTTAGGACCCTTTTATAGGCTGAAGGGGGAGATCCCTACCTTAATTGCGGGTGAACTTTACAAGTATGACCGCTCCTGGGGGTACCTACCCCACTATCCACTGGATCAGCACCTGATTGCTTTTATACAAAGCTTTATTCCACCAGGACTGGCTAATGATGACCGAGGTCTCTAGATGGCCCAGCTCTTGAATGGTTCTACTCTTTGGAGCCGATAGAGGCCAGTGACTTCGACATTATTCAGAGAAAATTTCTCCAAAAGCATAGAGACCATGTGGGCCCCTTACTATTTGTCATTGATTTGGTGGCCGAAAAGATGAAGCCGGAAGAGGACTTCACTCATTTTGCCGATAGATGGAGGTCGATGGCCAAAAAGTTGAGAGATACATTATCAGAAGCTGAGCAAGTTAAGATGATAGTTTCCAATGCTACTCCTCATCTTCGTCATATCTTGGCCATGAACAAGTTGAATACCATGGAGGAGCTCAATGAGAGGGCGCGATATATTCAAATCCAGATGAAGGACTCGCCCATTATGTCCAGGTTTTAACAGAAACTGCGAGTGCCGAGGAAAAGTAACGTCATGAATAACAATGATGCCACTACTGAGGGTATGGTTGTGAATGAGCAGGCGGGTGTGGTTGGCAATCTCATACAGTCCCGCAATCCTCCTAACCAAAAGTCACCACAACATTTCCAACAACCCTCCTTCTTTAACCAAGCTCCACAACAACAAAATAACCATCCCCAACCCTTCTGGCCTCCTCCTCCACAGAATCAAGCCGTACCATAAAATCCTCCAGTTCCCCAGTAATACCACCAGGTGCCTCCACCAGCTAATTACGACCCCTAGCAGTCGAGAAGACCCCCCAGGCCTAAAAGATCACAATACCCTCCACTACTTGAGAGCCTCCCCGATATTTTCAACGCCCTCATGGCCGCCAACGCGCTCACCTTGCCAAAGGAAAGGCCGGCTTGGCCTCAGAATGTGGATACCTCTCGGTATTGTGTCTTTCATCGGCAGCCTGTCCATACCATTGATCAATATTTTCATTTTAAAGACTATATATATGATATGAATGATCAAGGAAGTATTGACTGGGATGAAATGAGAAGATTCGTAGCAACATTGAAGGCAAGAAGACCTCCTCGCCAGCAGGTGCCACAATAGGCTTAGCAGCCCGCTCAACAAGTTCAGCACCCACTCCAATAGAACATGCAGGCTCCAGGACCTCAGCCTGACATGGGGATTGTTCAAAATCCACTACCAGAGCACCCTACACCAAATCAGCAAGTAAACCCTGTCATCACCTTCCCTGAAGTGGAAAGGGGACAAGGGCGGCATGAAGAGAGTGTCTCAGTGGCCGCCTTAAATCAGAAGCCAAATCAGTTCCCACATTTGTTAAGAACACCTCAACCTTCTCTTGTATGCACTGTCTACCAAACTCTTCCCGCTTCTACCAATCCTCCACCACGACCAACCCTAATTCGCCCTTTCACACCCCCTGCTCTCACAACTCCCCTGTCGTCTAGGCCACTACACATCCGCTCAACAACGACACCTCTCCCTCCTTCCACCAATACCACCCTTTGCTCGCTAGGCCTCTTTTGCTCCATCCTCTATCATCAATTGTCATGCCCCCGGCAAACCATCCACCTCCACAAAGGCCCCTTCTTGCTTCTCCTAACCCTACTCATCCACTTGCTCCGTCACCAACCATCCAACAACCACCCATTTCTTCTAACCTTCCAGCTTCCACCAACCCCCAGCTGGCGAGGCGCCTCATTAGGGCGTCGCCTGTGATTGCTCGACCAGTTGCTCTGCTCCAATCCACCAATCTCGATATCCCCTCCTCCTCTACCAACCTTCTGCCTACCACTAACCCCACAGAGGCGCAAAGCTCTCAGACCATGGTGCTCCGCAGTGGACGGATATTCCACCATGTGTTCCCTCAACGTCAAGAGAAGGAGCCCACACAGGGGAAGGAAGAGCAGACCCAAGAGCCAGAATCCATATCGGGCACACAATAGAGCGCGGGGTGATCGAGCAGCCGACCCTGGAGAAGATGCGCGCAGCCTTCGGCTGAGGCGGGCCGGGTGGTTCGCCGCTGCGTTCAATGGGTACGGTAGGAGCGGCTTCCGCCGCGACCGGGATCTGACGGTTCGCTGCGCCCAAGTCCTTGTCCGGACAGGGCCGAAGCGGCCCTTCGTGGTGACCGTCGCCAATGGCATGCTGCTGGGCTGGCCGGTGGTCCCGCTGCCGCTCCCGTAGTACGGTGCGATCATCGGTTCGAACAACTGCGGGCGCGCGCAGCCTGGCCGCGTTTCGTTTCCGGAGCCGCCGGTCGTGATGGTCGGGGCGGGCGCACCAACAGGTTTTGCGCGCGCGGAACCCTGGGTCCCCATCAGCACGGGTTGCAGCACCGGATCGATGAGGTTGCCCGCGCCGCCGGTGAGGATGTCGGCCTGACCGCCGCCGTCCAGCACGTCGTTGCCGAGGCCGCCGTTCAGGGTGTCGACGCCGACTCCGCCGTAGAGCTGGTCGTCGCCCGCCCCGCCATAGATGGTGTCGTTGCCAGTGCCGCCCGAGAGGATGTCGTTGCCGTCCCCCGCCGCGGGCGAGAAGCTGAGCTGATAGAGGGCGCCGTAGACGGTGGAGACGTAGAGCCGCCCCTGGGCGTCTGTGCCAAACGAGGTGATCAGGCTCGCCGAGCCGCTGTCGAACTGCAGGCTGTCGTCCAGGTTGACGACGCTCATCACCTGGCCATTGACGATGTCGGCCGCCCACAGGTTCGGCACCGAGAAGTCGCCGTAGATATAGAGCCCGTCCGCCCCGCCGGGGCCGTGATAGACATAGCCGCCGATTATGCAGACGCCCTGGTTCGGCCCCCAGCCGTGGTCGTAGGTCAGGATCGGCGCGGCGAAGCTCGAGCCGCCCGGCCCGAGGTTGCCCTCCTCGGTCGGCCAGCCGAAATTCTGCCCGCCCGGCGAGCCGGCGGGGATCACGTCCAGCTCTTCCTGCGAATTCTCGCCGACGTCGCCGATGTAGAGGTTGCCGGTGGCCGGATCGAAGCTGGCCCGCCACGGATTGCGCAGGCCCGAGGCGAAGATCTCCGGCGCCGCGTCGCTGTCGCCGACATAGGGATTGGTCGGCGGGACGCCGTAGTTGCGGGTTGGGTCGTTCGGGAAGTCGTCAGTGTGCACGTCGATGCGCAGCACCTTGCCGAGCAGGGAGTTGAGGTCGCCCGCCGGGTTGCCGGGATTGGGCCCGATGTCGTTGTCGCCGGTGGTGATGTAGAGCCTGGGATTCCCACTAGGATGCTGGGCGGGTTGTAACCCCAAATCCTGCACCTAATGACTCGATTGAATTGATTGATTTTATAGCCTGGAATCGGGACTGTTCTGATGATTACGGCCTTTCTGGGACCGCTACTAGATGGTTGCGGCCTAGACTTGATCGCTTGGACCTTACAGTGGCCCTACTATGACCGTATCTAGTTGGCTAAGTGCCTGGTTCTGCTGGTCGATTGTCCTTGAATTTCAGTCGACCTAATCATGTTTGAGTCGACCTTTAGCCTCTAACTCGACCTGAGAGGTGTGGGCTAGACCCCAGTTCTGTTCCACCATGTCTCGGGTGGGCTGGGAGCCTATTAAGTCGATTGCCTTAATCTTTCTGGGCCAATCTAGTTGCGACCGTCTCTGGATCGCCATGGCCTCTTAGCGGGCCTCTGAAGACTGTTTCAGTAATGAGGTAGCCCAGTAGAGAGTGTAGCCATTATAAAGTGGCCCAGGGTCAATTCTGATTGAAACGGCCCACTGTGGGCTGTCTTCCTTTGGGAAACGGCCCATCTAGGACCGTCCTTATTTCTTGCAGCTAGCTAAGGACCCTTTTCATATCCCAAGATACCCAATGTCTTATATGACCATCTTTGCCATTCCAAAAGAAATTTGCACACAATTTATTAATGATACCAATTAATGTGGCTGGCAGACAAGTTGCAGTGGCAGTGTAGATGGGAATAGATTGTAGAACAGCATTTATAAGACATCTTCTCCTCGCCTGAGATAGGTACTTTGATTGCCAGCTTTCCATCTTATTGCAAATCTTGTCTAGAAGATACTTATAATGTGACACTCTTTTCCTACCTTCAAAGAGGGGAACACCTAAGTAGGAATTGAGCCTAGGTTTATGTTGAAAACCAGTGGCTTTAGATAGCCTTCTAATCACCTGCGTCCCAGCTTTCTGTGCAACAATGAAGCTGCTTTTGTTCTGATTCATCTTTTGACCCGATGATTCCTCATAGCTTCTGATGAAGGACAGTAGTCTTTCGATGTTCTTGGACATTCCATTAATGAAAATCAGAGTATCATCGGCATAGAGAAGGTATGAGATCTGCTGGCACCCTCTAGGCACATGGTAATATTGGATCTGCCCACTAGAGAATAACTTGGAAATCCCTCTGCTAAGAGCTTCTTCGGCAATAATGAATAGAGCTAGAGCTAAGGGATCACCCTGTCTGACCCCTCTAGTGGACTTGAAATAACTAGTTGGAGAGCCATTAAAAACAACAGAGAACCAACAGTTGCTGAGCATCATAGAGATAAGGGAGCAGAACCTATTGGAAAATCCAAAAGCCTTCATGACTGCTAGCCAAAAATCCCATTCAAGCCTATCATAGGCTTTTGCCATGTCCAGTTTGAGAATAATATTATTGCCTCTCACTTTCCTTCCAATTTCTTTCATCAGTTTTGAGGCGAGGGATATTGAGTCAGCAATGTTCCTGCCTTGAACAAAAACCCATTGGTTTTCAGATATTATATGAGGAAGGATGGGAACCAACCTGTGGCTTATAATTTTGGATACAATCTTGTATGTAAAATTGCATAAGCTTATAGGCCTCATTTCCGCAAAAGAACTAGGGGAAACCACCTTAGGAAAAAGAGCAAAATTTATTAGAACCTAATTGAATAAATAATATTAGTAATAATAGGTCAAAATCTTAAAATCAGACTAATTGAGGGGAAACCCTAAATTGATCGGTGAAACCTACCTTTTTGAGCTTAAAATCTTAGGAAAACCATAGCCCACTTAGAGATGAACCTTATCCATGATTTTGATTGGCTTTGGCGACGCTGATAGGGTAGGAAACTAAGATTTTCAATGTATTCGGAAAGGGACTCTATCCCTTGATTTGATCGAATTTGGGAGGTGAAATCTCTATAAATAGGACCCAATCGAACCCTAGACGACCCCTTAGATCATGCCAAGACGTGGAGGGGAAGGAGGGGATCAGATTTGGCAAAAGGAGGTGAGGATTGGAGGCGTTCAAGGAGCGGCCGGAGTATGTCGTCCCCATTGTTAAGGTAAGTTTCCTCTTAGGCACAAACCAATTAATGATCCTAATTATGTTCATAGGCATGTGTATAAGATTTCTAATGTTGATTACCCAATTTTTATCAAGTATATTACATGAATTTAATGATTTAGGACTTGTTGCTTCATTCTACGCAGGAACAAAGTTCTATTCATGAACGTGACACAAATAGACACTGCATTTTTAACATGGCCCTACGATAGACCGTGGCCCTCAGTTTTAAATTTAACTTGTTTTCCCATTTGTATTATTTTTAATATAAAAATTATTTAATTTTATTGAACGTGGCTTTCTCCTAGACAACAATAGTAAGGATTATTTTATTAAACATGTTTTTCTCTCTCTATGAAAATTTTTATAAAATGGTTATTTTTAATTGAACATGAGGAGGGAGGGACTGTGAGACCCGTGAGCTACAGATTTTATCAGATTTCTAATTTGAAAAATTTCACGAAATTGGGCAATTATTTTTGCGGGCCTTTTTCATGAGTTTGATATGATTAAACATTTTGTTTAATGAATTATTGAAAATGGAGGGGCATTAATACAATTTTGATTCTCATAATCCCTTCTTGCAATTTAAGGTTTTAAAACAAAAAAATATATATGTTAAAATCATTTTTTCACCCACATTGAATGGAACCCACGGTTTCCTCTCTCCCTTCACACGCATCTCCCCCTCTTCCTCTTGTTCTCTTGACGTAAAACTCCACCCGGCCGCAGGTGGCTTGGAGGAGGAGGCTCTAGTGAGCGTGAGGCGACGGTGAAGCATTTATGCGGTCGTGGAGGCAAGCTCGTGAGGTGGGTGGTGTTGTTACCATTGTAGGAAGCAGTTATAGCATGAAGAACGGCGTCCTTTCGCGATTCCAAGTAGGGGGATGGATTCTACTTCTCCGTCCCGTGTTTTTCTATGCATTAGCATGGTGAAATGCATGTTAGAATGGTTATTTGAATGCATGGGGGATGTGTTGTATTTTATACCCTTGCGAAATAATTATCATGGCCATTGTATTTTATGTTTTTGGGGTGTTAAATGCATGGAAATGTTATATGGCAGGGTAAAATAGGTTGTACCAATGTTTTCCCATCGATTTAAGTCAATTGGGAGGGGTTTAAGAAGGGTTAGAATAGGGTCAGAATGTCGTGTAGAATGCAGTATAAGTAACCACCACGTTATCTCAAGAACGCGCTGTAGGTGGGTACCACGATCTGTATTATTGCATCGTATCGCGGCACCACGATCAAGGTTTTAATGGTTTTTCGAAGGCAGTCAGAGACGTGACCATGCAGACCACCGCGTCAAGGACTAACGCGGTAATGACTTCTGCCGCGTTAATGGGGGAACACGCCCTGAGTGGCCGATGCAATCCCAACAGGCCCAATCATGCCTCTTGTGTCATTTGGTCTTGCAACTAACATTAGACCATTAATAGTTTTGCACTTTTCACTGACTTATGGCATGCTTTATTTCCCCATTTTGAGTAGGTTTTCCTTTCCTATGTGACTGATCCACTAGTCGTAGCCCGATGACCCTTAGAGTCAGCCCACCGAGGAGAGGTGGCGGGGCAGTCCCAGTGTACAATTTTTAGGCTAGTTCCCATGGGCCCCCTTGCTTGGCAGTAGTGTCTGACTGGGGGGGAAAACTAGCTAGAGGTCTGGCTCAAGGCATTGAGCTTGTATACGTACACGTGGTCAGGGGCGTGGACTTTCGCTGATGAGCATGACCCTGACTAGTCCTTGTCTATGGTTACTGTTATGGTGTCTCAGTTACCGTGTTCGAGGTGAGTGGGAGACACCTAAGGCGCAGTGTAAGTCATTAGTGGACACGTTTGGTCTTTCTTCTTGTGGTTGTTCTTTCACTTGTCACTTAGTTTGTGGGAAGTTAACTCTAATGGTGAATGCATGGTTTTTGTGTTTAATTATGTGCTTTATTAGCTGCCTTTTATTGCTAGTCCTGTACAGCTTTCTTAAATTGTCATAGCTGCATATTACTTGTTTCTTTTACTCTTTTTAACCGCGAGATAGGGATCTACAGGACCCATACTGAGTCAATGAAATGAGACTCACCCTTTGTCTTTCAGGCGAGGCACAGTAGTCATCCGGTTTGCCACGTGGTTTTGGCAGCCAGTCTTAGTGCCATGTGGTCCACTCTACGGTATGCCCTGTGTAGTTGTACTCCTTTGGTTATTATGTACTTTTGGACTTGTACTCTATACTTTTGGACTATTGTAAAATTACAAAACTCTGATCGTTGCTCCCCAGAGATCAATGTGTCTTTGCTCACACTATCACACCTATGTGCATGAGGCTCACTATGAAAAAGAAACCAGCTGCAAAAATCATATTGAAAAGTAGGACATTAAAGACCTTTTCATGGAAAAGTAGATTCTTTCATCATCAAGCCTTGTCCCATCAACCTTGAGAGAAACCAAATTTGAGGAGTTCGGGTGGAGATTCCAGGAAAGTTGTAGGCCCGATGCCAAGAACTGTATAAGAAGAATTTGCATAAAGTAGAAGATGAAACATCTAGATAACAACCTCTCTTTGTATAGGAAAAGAAGGTAATTAGCTTGTGGCCAAGTATAACTAATTTATGGCTGTTCTTGATTTTTGCATGAAAATTCTTTCTTCACACGAAAGCTCCAACTTTCTGATTTTACTAGTATGGCAGCTGTGTTTTAATGTGTCACATGTGGTATGATCATGGTTTGCCATATCGGCACAACTCGCACCGAGTCGATCGTATCGTATCATGTCTGGGCTGGATTGAGACGGTCGACTCGCTGCGAGATGACTCGAGTCTCTTCGAGCCAGGCCCAAACCCAAGTCTGTACAAGTTAGGCTATATCTTATCGTATCTGGGCCAGACCGAGCCGATACAAATCGTCAATACAGCGAACCTTGAGTACGATTACAACATACTAGCTGTTAACTGCGGGATCAATTCATGGAAGATTACGAACAGCTAGCATAAAGTAGTATGAGTCCGTAGGTTATGATT